>RXPK01003526.1:0-75733 GCA_004143645.1 Protaetia brevitarsis
GTCGTAGTTTGAGTGGCTTGCATAAAAGTCATACTTCATTGATACAAACTACGTTGAATCAAGTACAACCACAGGGGACTCTTCGGCTCGAGAAGTAAGAAAACGAAAAACGGTGCTATATTTTGCCCATCAAAGAAAGCAGAATGTCAACACAGTTACGTGATAAGTGTAAGCAAACGGTTTGTGGTGAACATTCAGAGAAAATACTCACGTGCACAAATTGCAAACTACATAAATAACTTTCAAATATTTTACTATCTTGTAACTATTTTTAATTATATCTTCTGACACACAATATTCTTTCTATATGTTTTAATCTTACTGTATACCTACTACATGAAATAAATAATGCATATTTTGCTATTATTTACATCAACGATGTGTACAAATAGATGTGTGCCTGTGAGACACACCTTGGTAGGACACGTTACGATAAAACGTTGGTAGGACTAGGGTTAAAAGAAAAATACAATCAATTTTGTTGTTTAACAAATTATATAAAAATTTCATATTAGAAATGTTTCGTCGAGATCTAAGAGATACAAAATTAAATCTAGTAAGCATATCATCATAGTTACACCCTCTAGCGGGATATGTGCCATCGGTTATATACACTAAATATTTTAAGAAGCGCCGCTGAACTCGCTCGATATTATTGATATAAGTGGCGTAAGTAGGACACCATATGAGTGAGCCATATTCTAATCGAGATCTTATAAAGGAATTAAATAATAAAGTTAAACAATTAACATAGTAAAGTCTCTACAATTTCTATATATGAAACCGTACATTTTGTAAGCCTTAGCAATTATATCTGTAATATGGTCAGTGAAAGCAAGTTTATAATCAAATATTACCCCCAAGTCGCTATATACACTACATCTTTGAAGTATTACATTGTCAATAGTATAGTTATATTCAATAGTGTTCTGTTTCTTAGTATAGGTCATGGCTTTGCATTTATTTATATTAAGTTGTAAGTTATTATGTCTACACCACATGGCAATAGAAGATAAATCGTTTTGAAGTAATAGACAGTTCTCCAATGACTCAATTTTAGTAAATATTTTCATATCATCAGCAAACAACAGCACCTCGCAATGAAGCGGCTTAACTATGTCATCAATAAATAAAAGGAAAAGCAGTGGTCCAAGGTTCGGTCCCTGTGGTACGCCAGACGTTGGATAAAAAATATTAGATCTAGTGTCACGATATTCAACATATTGTTGCCTACCTATAAGATAGGAGCGAAACAAATCAACTAGAGCAGGAGAGAAACCATAATGTTGGAGTTTGTGAAGTAGAACAGAGTGATCAATTTGGTCGAAAGCTTTTTGGAAATCTGTATAAATAACATCCACCTGCCCTTGTCTGTCTAAAATTTCAGAAGCATACTGAGTAAAACATGATAAATTAGTTATCGTTGACCGTTTATCAATGAAACCATGTTGGTTGGAGGATAGAAAACATCTCACAGAAGGATAAATATTAGAATAAATAATGGATTCAAAAATTTTGGAGAAATTACATAGAATAGAAATGGGTCCATAATTGGTAACATCCATGGGATCGCCCTTCTTCAAAACGGGACAAATACGAGAAGATTTCCATGCTGTAGGATATTCAGAACATTGCAAAATTAAGTTAAACAGATAACACAAAGGTTTAACGAATACTCCAGCACAATTACGTAAAAGAAAACTAGGGATCCCATCGGTACCACTCAAGAGACAATCCCTACAACTTTTCAACTTAATATAAATTTCGTGTTCGGTAATTTTAGAAACATGAATATTTAAGGAGGTATTCTCATCTATAAGGTGAGAATAACCTGAGTTGTTAGGTGGTGTGTAAACACTATTGAAATAATCAGCGAATCCGTTCATTATTTGAGAGGAGGTGTCGAGTTCTAGATGATTATATATCATACGTCCAGGTATGCGAGTATTTCCCTTTCTGCTATGAATGAAAGACCATAATCTATTTGGATCACGATTCAGCGAGGCTTGTACTTCACCAATATAATTCTTATAAGCATCATTAATAAGAACCTTACACTGTCTCCTAAGAGTCTTAAATTTTTGATAAAAGAAATCAGTTTTGCATTTCTTATAATTCTTATGTGCGTAATGCTTATTGCGAAGACTTACAATAATTGCTTGATCAAACCACGGAGGATAATTCCGCTTACTTCTACTACAACCATATTTAGGAACAGTACATTGTAAAATGCTATACAATGTATCATAAAAGGCATTACAAGAAACATTAACACAATTAGCGTTAAGAACTGGTGACCAGCAGTGTTTAACAGCATATCATACATTAACGGAAAATTCGCTTTGGCGAAATTAAACTTTCTATTATCATTAATACTATTCGCAAATCGTGATGTACTAGTTACATTACATTCAATCAAAATATTGAGAGACGGATGATGGGCATCTTCTGGTAATAGAGGCACCTCATCCCTCTCTACAGTACAACATACATTAGCAATAACTAAATCCAATAAGTGATGAATGTGGTTAACACAAACATTAAATTGTAAAAAATTCCAAAATTCCAAAAAATTGTTAACAATAATACATTTAGGATCATTTAAATTAATATTATATAAGGGTACATTAAAATCGCTAACAATCATAATATTACCGTGATTAAAGTAGTTCGAAGCCTCAAATAAAGATAAAAAATGTTGTATATTATATACACGTACACGGATACACACAAATTTGACACACTAGAGCCGATTTCATCAATATGTATTGTGAAGGTTTATTTAATTGCACCTTTGTATATCTTATTTTCATCCATTAAAAAAAAAAGATAGAAAATATCAGAACATAAAAGGCTAAACGATCCAGATGGTGTAAAAGACTTCTTCATTTGGCAAATCGTTCAATAGTATCTTTCTTCATGATTTTCCTTTCAGGAAGTAAACTTCATCAGTAGCAAAATACCTACAGATCGGAAATGATTCATTCATTCATTCGTTCAAGTTAGGGTGGGCACTTGATGTCCGGGCACTTGAGCTTAGTGCTCATTGTACCATCCCTATTGATTCTCTTATTTCCACTCGAGCAGCTTGGTGTTCTCTATAAAGCCCAGTATCTTGCCTGACAGCACTCCCCCTTGAGGACACCCTCTAGTGGTCCTCATGGCGATATTTTTATCTAGCATATTGGCATAGACCACTCTGCCTCTTAGCATGCAGTCAACCCATCTGCTAGTCGTGTGGTCAATGTTCCGTTCCATTAGTGATCGGTTGATCGAGGGCGTTGATGTGTTATCAAAGGCGCCCTCGATGTCTAAAAATACTGCAAGGGCAACTTCCTTTTGATGTAGGCTCCTTTCGAGTCCTTCCACCAAACCATGCAGCGCAGCCTTGCCTGATTTGCCCTTTTGGTATGCCCCATTGCAGAGGATGCAGAGGATACCTCGCAAGTGCTCCTTCTGTAATGTTTAGGTGTATAATTTTTTCTATAGCCTTCAGCATAAAAGATGTGAGACTAATTGGTCTGAATGATTTCGGATGATAGTATGTGTCCTTCCCAGGTTTCAGAATGAACACAACTCTAGTATCTCTCCAAGCCTTGGGAATGTAGCCCAACGCATGGCTAGCTCTAAATATCTCCAAGAGGAGCCCCATGATGTCTCCAATTGCCTCCTGTAGCAATCTTGGAAACACGCCATTCGGCCCCGGTGATTTGTACGGTTCAAACGACTCAATTGCCCAACGAACAAGATGAGGTTTGAAAATATCGTTTGATTTCTTCCAATCTTCCATAGACGCCCTCCTCACTGAGTCTGATTGGTTTGTTTTGCCGAAGTCCACCCTGTCCGACCCGGGAAAGTGCACGCTGAGAAGGTACTCAAGAGTCTCCTCCGCAGTGGTTGTGAACCTCCCGTCCGGCAGCTAAATGGACCTGAGTGTATTAGAAGAGTCCTTCTTCAGAATCCTGTGAATTCTGACCATGTCAGGGACACTTTCTATGTCCTCACAGAAGTTTCTCCAGGCCTTCTTCTTAGATTCTTTAATTCTTTTGTTATGGGTACCTAGTTTTAGCCTTATATGCTTCCCAGTTTCCCGTTTTTTTCGCTCTGTTAAATAACTGGCGTGTTTCTCTTCTGAGAGTGTTCAGCTCTTTACTCCACCAAGCGGCCTGTCTTGGCGAACGACGCTCCCTTAGTGGACAGTTGTTTTCGAAAGATCGAAATGATATAAAAATATTAAATACTTATAGCAGATTTTAACAGATCAAAGTTTGGATCGAATTCATTTCGAGCGAACCAGTGGCAGCTAGTGACTTTTTGTGCAAGGAAGGCTACTGTAACTCAGAGCTGGATAATTTCTACTTAAAAAGTCATTAATTAACAATTACTTTTTTTTCGTGTAATTTGTAATTGTATTCAAGTACTTTTTTTATTGAAATAATTTGGAATTGTAATTGCAGCAAAATCTGTGTTGGCGTTGTAATTTGTAATTATATTATTCAAATTCTCTAATTACAATTACATTTTATAAGTAGATACAATTACTTTTTTAAATCTCAAGTATACATTTATTAGTACAATTACCGTTGGTGGAACTCACTATATGACAGTATAAAGCAAATATTTTCAGAAATGAAAAAAATTACATACATTCTTCAAAAATTACAATTGTTATCGTTACTAAGCCTTTAACAGAAACACTAGATTTTTTTTTTACAAACTGGAACCAATATATTTTATATTGAAATTAAATTAAATCAAAAACTAAAATTCGTGTTCCAATCCTTTTTTTTTTATTTCTGTTTTTATTTAATATCTTATTGCAACATGTTTCGGTAATAACCATCACCGGGCAATAAGACGTCAATATTCGTTTTCTTCTAAAATGATGCGTTGAAAATTTTGGATACAATGAGGAAATTCTTTAAAAACAGTTAAAACTAATTAAAATGATGGACGTGACAATAACACATGAAAATGTATGTATGTAAAAATACCACATTTGTCGCAGGCAATCGAAGAAAACAAAAACAAAAAACAGGAACAGAAAACAATTCGAAAAAACAAAACGGCCGGAAAAGCAGCCAAGGACGAACTGTGTGTAGTGTATATAAATGTTAGAATATAGGAAAAATTGCTGGAATTCGGTTTTGTCTAAAATTGACATATATGCAGGGTTGCATACTCACAGTACAATTAATATTTTAAATTGTCATTTATATGTAGTAATATGCATCATAATTATTCAAAATTATTTTTTTTCATAGTAATTGTATCTTCATCTGTGTTTTGTGTTAATGTAAACTGATTCTATAATTCCCATATTTTTTTTAATTTAGTTTATTTATTATATAGTTCCAATTGTCTATATGGGAATTCTCATATGTTAAATATCCTATATTACCCTCACATGTGTAATTAACGGCCTTTTGCAGGGCAGTTGGAATTTGGAATTACTATATATTACTTTGGAAATTTAATTCTTTCTTGTATATTCTATTATATTCACTGCTAATCTTTTTATAATTGTAAAACAACTTTCTTATTTCAAGAGTTATTTCTGTGCCGATGACCCGCAAATATATATACATAAAGTTTAATGCTTAACAGTATAAAAAAAATAATATTTTTATGACAACATATTGTATACGTATTCATCACAGAATAAGTTTACAAACAATATTTCATAGAAGAAAAAAGGATTGCCTTTTATTACAGCATCCGTCCCGTTATCCCATAACTGCATGTCTGAATACTGGTCATGCAAATAATTGAATAACAATCTTGGTATATCGCACGTAGCATTAACGACGTCGTAAAATTAAATGAATGATCCCTAAAAGTGACCAATCTGAAATTTATTAGACCAAGTTATGGCTCACGGAATTATAAAGACTTTAACTGTATTGGTATATCCTACAAATCCTTTGGAGCACTTATATATTACGATAAATCTTGTCCTTATTTACGCGGTAGTTAAACTAATAGTAATCTTAGTCTATTTATTAAAAAAAGATCTTCTATATTAGGAAACTAGCAGCGATGTTAGAGTTAATTTGTTTTTGGTTGCAGTTATTGTAATTTAAAATTTTGTATTTTGACTTCATTGATTCATTCATTCATTAAGTTAGGATGGGCACCTAAAGTCCAGGCACTTGAACTAGGTACTCATTGTACCATCCCTATTAAGTCTCTTGTTTCCACTCGAGCAACTTGGTGTTCTCTAGTCCTACTATCTTGCCCAGTGGAAACTTGAGAACCTTCGAGGGCGCCAATATATCTCTCCCGAAATATTTCTGTCTAAGTATCTTCAATTCCTCACATGTGCAGATTACATGTAAACTCCTTTCCTCCTGTAGTTCTTATGCACCACGGTTCGCTTATTCGACCTGTGTTGTATAGATGCTTTTTCAGGGGACAGTGTCCAGTTACCAGCCCAGTAATGGTTTTAGCTTCTTTCTCGCTGCGCCTGAGTAGGTTATCAGAGAATCTAGCATCCCCGTCCCCTATTAGCGCTTTGGTATAGAATTGACCTTCAGTCGACCTCCATTTCCTTGCACTTTCTTGTATTTTGGCATAAAGAAGGCAATAGATTTTACTGTAAGTGGCTGATACTAAATTAAGAATATGTTTAGTGACTATTGCTCAAATTAGCTTTCTTACCCTACAATTTAATTAACTTAACAATTAGAGCGTTTTATAAGTGAACAATTAATTCTAATTTACTAAACGAGAAATGAGAAAATAAAGAGGAAATAATGAGAGAGAGAATGCCAGAAGGCTAACAACTAGTAGCGATAGGAATGTCAAAGAGGCGAAATACCCAAGGTATGGTTTGATCAAAGACTTACATACAATCCATATACCTAGAATACAACCAGCAAGACCATTATCGCAGTGCACAGATGCATAAGGCGTGTCGTAGAAATTGGTGTCTTAGCCCTAAGATGAGTATGTGGGTATACACAAGGGTAGTTAGATCCATGATAACACATGGAGTGGAGCGAGTGGGAAGCCGCTAAAGCGTTAAGTGGCATACAGCGGCTGGCGTATCTGTGTGCCACAGGTACGATAAAAACCACCCCTACCACAGCGATGGAAGTAATTCTAAACCTGTAACCGCCACATATTTAGTTTAGTTTAGTAAGAGATGCCATCCGCATGGTTCGATTAATCATCACGTCCACTACGACCACTAGGGTCTATTGTAGAGCGAATGTTATCTTATAGTTTATCTAATAAGTTTAAGCCCTTAAGGTAGCTCAGTATTTTGCTGAGAGAGATTGCTTTCAGATCTTCTAGGAAAGAATCGGCTTTTCCGAAGGTTACATACCTGATTCTTGTAGCAGCAGGGTAGTGGCGGAAAATATACTCAACTGTCTCCTCATATTCCAAACACAATCGGCATTCAGTCTCATTAGAGAGTTTGATTCTGTGTAAATGCTTTCTAAGTTTACAGTGACCTGCAAAAACAGAGAAAATCACCTTGACATTTTTACAGTCAAGTTCTAGCAGTTCCTTGGTTCTGACATGACTGCGTGAAATACACTCTCTTTGTTTGCACCAAACCATGACAGTTGTTTTCTGATTTGAATTTAATTTGCTGATTAGCTACCGTAGGTGCTATGCCAATGGCAGATTCTGGTCTCTGAAATTGATCCGCAGCTTCCTTTTGGGTAAGAGTTTTCCAAGAATGAGTGAGTGCCCAAGTATCCAGATTAGGAATAGATTAGCGATCCCCAATATGTTTAGAGTATGTTTACAGTTCCAGATCGGTTTCGAGTTGCATTTATGCGCCTCTAGTGCAATAGATATGCATATCGTAGTAACATTTTATATTTATTTATACATATTTATACACAAGGAACTACTACACCTACAGCATAAAGGCTGTGACGCACAATCAAGCACCAATAAATAAATCGCGTAGCAGTGGTCATCGAAAACTGTCAGACCAATTTAGAGAGACGCCACTACGGGGGATAGCAAGTGATGTAATGGTTTAGAAATTAAATCTAGGTAGACCGTATCAGGTTATTATACGAGACAAAAAAGATTGGAAGAAAAGCACAACAATAAGAGTGGATTCGAACTCGTATACAGATGGTTCTGAAACTGACTACAGCTTAGGAGATGAAATATATGGAGAGAAGCCCAAAAACTCCTTTCAGTAAGATTCAGGAAGGCACAACGCGATGGTCTTCCAGACTGAGGTTGCTGCAATTCATCATTGTGTTAGAGAAATTGAAAGACCTACTTTAGGATGAAACATCACTATTTTCTTAACACTAAAAGTGATCAGTTTCGCATGTGTTGACTATAAACTAGTTTGGAACTGCATTAGCGCCATAAATGAAGTAAGCACTCAAAGAAAATGCAGTCTGGGTTCCTAACCACTCGGACGTGAAGCCAGAGGAAGCAGCGAAAGATCTGGGTAGAGGAGATTCGTCAATGTCATTCATTGAAGTCTTCCTTTGGCATCAGCAAATCGCAAACTGAAAGTCCATCCATGATGATACATAATAATTGCAAGGGAAGGGGGCATGTATCACCAAGAAAAAGACAGGCAGAAGAGTTCTTAAAGATTCACAGAATGCAAATAAGTCTGCTGACTGGTCACTGTAGACTAAATAGGCATATGTGTAATATAGATAACGCTATTTGCAGCTTCTGCCAAAAGGGGGAAGAAACACCAGTTCACGTGCAGTGCCAATACGATGTCCTGAGGAAAACAAGGTTTCTAGTACTAGCCGTGGAGAACTCTACAGTTAACAGCTACATAAAGTAGCCAGTCTTAGAAATGGCACGTTTAATTAAGGCTGCCAAGGCAGAAAGCGTCCTCTAGGACAAAAGGAATCACACCAGATCTGAAAAGGTCGCAATGAAAGAGTGCCGTACGGCCACCCCAACTCCAACCTAATCTAATATATGCTACTAGATGTTAAGTAATATCTGAAAGATACAGACATTAAATCAACAAGCAGAAAATGCCAATTTCTGGCATTATTTATTTTTAAACATCTTCTCCATTATGGCAAACAACTACATATAATTATCAATAAATTTATTGAATTAGCCTTTAAAATGTGATAAAGATATTTTACGACACAAAAGTCATTTGAGTAAAATGTATAATAAATTATAACATCCATCTTTAAGTTAATTACGTGCAGTAAAATCAAATGAAACAGCTCAGATAACGCCAGCAGGCTTAAGTCGTATAGTAGAATAAATATGCCTTACAACTGGTAGTAACAACATTCATACGTTTACGAATGCATACAGTACTCTATGAAAAAGTCGGGAAGCACAACAAGATTTATATTCGCTGATATTCTTACAATTAAAATCATGCCTACCTTCGCTAACGTAGTAATTAATCAATGGACGATGTCTCTAAACTTGACAATAAATTTTTAGATTTATTTAAGTAATCTCAGAAAACCATTGCTGCATTTAATACGAAAAAATGTCAGCTTTTCAGATATGTTGGGATTAAATTTAATAGTTAAACAGCGCGATTAAGTTAATACGAATACAAAATGAAATTAATAAAATGCTCTTGCCACGTTGTAACCTGGATACACTGTAAAATAGAATAATTTGTGTCCACGAATTTGCGCGCCAGCTAACATAAGTTAACGAATTTATAGGAACGAACTCTGGGTATAAAGGAGAGAAATCTCGTATATGCCGCACCTGCATTTTTACGGTAAATTATTACCTTAAACTTGTACCGAATTCCGCGAAGACAATGGAAAATATCTCAAAATCATGTCAGATATAATATTCCAATAAATATGTATGTGCATGTGTTTGAACCAGGAAGGGAAATAATAAATCAAGAAAAATGTAAATTTAAGCTCAATACGATGCCAACGTTTCAAGAATATTGATGATATTCTTCCATTCGATATTAAAATTATGCAAATGCTTATTGAGAACGATTGGAAATGGAAATATAGAGAATTGACGATTTAATGAAGGCGACTTTTTCTTCTGCGGAACAAGGCCAAAATATGTGTCCAGAAATATTGAAGTAATGTAGCATACTTGAAGTTAAATATGTGGAAAGTTAGCTACGGGTGATGTTGGCAGATATTTTGCATACAAATAGTGCGTACAATGTATGTAATAGATTTAATTCAACTAAATTTCATATCTCCTCCACTTTTGAAGGACAGAACTATTTAGTACATTAACGTTTACTTTATTTTTTAGCCTTTATCAATAATAATAATTGAAAACCATGTATAAAACGATGCAGTTTTTAATATACCTTCTTCTATTACATTTTATATGTAATTGTCAAAACAGTTTGGTGTAAGAAATTTTCTTTATTTCTTGGTATGAAATACAGATATAAAGTTACCATTTTTTTCAAAAGTAAAAACTGAAAATGTAATTTTAATATTAAATATACATCACTAAAAATTAATCACCTACCAAGCATTGTTTTATTCTTTAATGACCTCCTTATTTGTCCGATTTTATTTAAAAAAACATATATACGACCATGTTAAAATGGCATGTATTACCCAAACAACAAATATATTGAAGTTTTTCCAATATCTGCAAAGAAAACAAATATTTTCTTTTTGAAGATAATTATAATCTTATTTGCACAGAAAATGTTAATTCGTAATTTATGTTTGAGAAATAAATCTTACTTCTAACATTATCTACATTTCCTTGTCGTTGAATTTCGACCATTTCAAGAAAAGATTATTTATTGGGTATATCTGTTTTGTTAAAGTTAAATTGGTGGCGTGTACCCATACAATTTTTCTGCAATGCTATTATATTTGTGTGCTAATCCAGTATGCTGGTACCCTGTACTAATCTGTACAATTTTCTGGCTGGTAGATCGAAATAATCCTCTGGGTTTCGATTGCCACACAGAATGTGGTAAGCGTTCTCTGTCATGCCATTACACAGTCTACAATTGGAATCTTCAGTGTTGATCCCAATTTTGTGTAACAGATCTGTTGCAGCTGTTACTGTGCGAAAATGATTCCGTCAGTCTTCTTTTTTGATGGTCCATTAATAAAGATTTTTCTATAAATTGGTGGTATTGTTACAGTGCCCATGTGTTTCTCTTTGATCCCACTCCTTATTTGCTCTGGTAGTGCGTCTTTAGGCACTAATAGAACATGTTCTGGACCTATATAAGAAGCCTTTCTTGCTAACTCAACGGCTTTTTCCAGTGTATCCTCATGTATTTCCAGTACATCATATTAGGTCTTAGTCAACATGTTTTTTCGTGGACTCTTCTAGCCAATATGATTCGATTTCAAATAAACTTGGAGTCAAGGGTGGCAACAAGATATGTCACTTCTTTTGGCAACTTTATGTCTTAACTCTAGGATTTTAAGGATCCAAAATCATCTAGTTCTATCTTCTCGTGAATAATATTGTGGTCGTTTTGAAGCAAAACACGCGGAAGTAATAGGTGCCTTAAAGAGCAAATTAGTGCGACTTTGAGGTAAATAAAATGTGTTAATATTTTGCGCGGTTATGCGGGGTACGCAAAAAGTTAATTTTCCTAGTAGGTATTGGCAATCAACAACATTGTCTAAAAGTTGCGAGGCAGCACCAAATCTGATTTCACCCTCCTAGCACACAGATATTCCATAGAAAAGGTATCAAACAGCGTACCATGCGGACATCCCCCCACAGCGATACTCACCCAAAACATTTCAACCAAAGGTATTGAGAAAACGCCTTTGTACTTGTTCAATGCTGTTATTATGTAAGTACATCATACACAGGATTCCAAACAATAGACGCGTACTCCAAACATGAACGAAGGAGTGAACAATATAAGGTTTTCCAAGTGCGACGGTTTTTAAACTGTTTACAGACGCGCAACATAAATCGTAAGATTCTGTTAGCTGATGCAACCATTTTAGCAATGTGTTCCCTGAAAGACAGCTCACTATCAAAAACGATACCTAAATCCTTTATACTGCATCTTGTAGAGGGGATCTATGTAGAAAGACATCAGACACCGTATAGGAAAATAATATGCACATTTCTTGCGAGTGTATATAACTACACTACACTTGGGGATATTTAAACGTTAATTTATTTACAGAACACCAATTCGAAAATCTATTAAGATTTAGTTGCAAAATCTGACTAGTAGACTCAACAAAACTGAAAATCTGAACGTCATCGGCAAATAATAATTTCACAGTCAATATGTTCAGGTAAATCATTAATAAATAACAAGAAGAACATGGGCCCCAGGGTTTGATCACTGAGGAACACCCGAGGTAACAGTACGACAAAATGACGAGAAGCTACTGTATGACACAAAAAACGAAAAATCAGTTAAATATGTTTGAATTAACAGTAAAAGATGTTCACTCAAACCAAACAAATGTAACTTGGAGAGCAAGATACTGTGAACAATTCGATCAAAGGCTTTGGCCATGTCGCTATATATTACGTCGACTTGCCCGCGAGAATCAACATGTTCGGAAATGTACTGAGAAATACTATAAAGATTGGTAACAGTAGAACGTTTTGCAGCAAAACCGCGCTGTATTGGGACAAAGTAACTACAAACAATATGTACAATATTGATTCAAAGAATTTACTGAGATTAGAAAGCAGGGAAGTGGATCTGTAGTTAGCTATGTCGGATATATTGCCATTCTTAAAAACCGGGCATACTCTAGCTAACTTCCAAGCCGAAGGAAAAACAGTTGTTCTTAGAATCAAGTTCAATATATAAAGTAAAGGTGTAGATAGAACACAGCAGCAAAATGCTTGGGATTCCATCCGGCTCAAAAGTAAGCCTAATTTTCAAAGATCCCATAACGGAACAAACGTCCTCCTCACTAAAAAACGATACCTGAAAGGGACAGTTGTTGGAAAAGCAATCAAACAACTGCTGTTCTTGTCACGGACATTGAAAGACGGTACAAAAATGATCGGCAAAAGCATCAACAACATCAACAATCGATTTAGATTCAGAAAAAACATACGGTTCTGATGTTGCAAAGGTAACTTTCATGATGTGAAAAGTAAAAACAAAAATGTAAGGAATCGAAATTGCAGCCATCGCCTCCACAATCAATATTTGACTTGAATAGAATTCATTTAATAAAAAGTAATTTAAATTTGACAGCAAATTGTTAGGATTTATCCAGTCTAGCTAGCGCTTTTAAGATTTTTAGTAATTATAAATTTAACTGAACCGTTAAGATATGACGGCAAACAAATTGCTTTTATTCAATTCTAGATTTCTTAACATTGCAATGTAATTTTTGAGACCTTTTACTGTTCTTTCCATCATAATTATATTGATTTTTCTGTTTTATTACCTATATGAAATATAAATTTATAACTTTTCTCTTTTTATTAACATTCTTTACATTGTATTACATTGAAATTAAAAAAATGCGTTGAGAAAATGAATTATTATCATTGCTAGCTATTCTATATTTCGTTCTACGTTAAACTCATCACCCTTTAAGTTAATTTCGTACGAAGCTAGCTAATCAACCTTTACTAATTATTACAAACTAGTGACACAAACTGAATTAGAGAGAGGCAGCAAACATTATCAGAAACAGAAATTCAAAACAAGATATTAACATTCATAAAAGACAAACTAAATGCACGTGCCAGGCACCTGATTCAAATCCACATAGTACGTGGATGTGGCCCATATACAATTTAAGTGTTATTGTATTTAAATTTTTCTTTACAAACGATGACAACCGCGTAGTGCCCCTTCATCTTGGCCGCATTGTTTAGCCTCTCAACCGCAATTCCGAAACCGGCGCTCGATAAGAGGCAAAACGATCGTGGGGTAAAAACAAAACGAAACGCGGGGTGGAATAAACGAAGTAAAAATCAAAGCGGATGAACGGGATCCATTAATCTAATACAACTGGAGGACGATGGAGCCCCGGCGAATAATGGTAAATGATTTGTAAAAGTGGTTGACTGATACAAATGCACTGGGGTTTATAAATCTTTTAGAAGGGATTACTTTGTCAGGCGGTTTGCCGGAATCAACGTGGTATCGTTCTCTTCTTGCTTCGGTATAGATGTTACCTATCAATATTTTTCCGTTCTGACTTAATTTAGTGTTGCAATTTAAGTAAAGGCGAAGTAAACGAAGGTGAGGAGCTTCCTGGTATTTGCATTTACAAAGGCAATTTATTTTCAATGGTAAAGTGGAACGGTTTGTGGAAGCTTCTTAAAGTATACTGAAGCGACTTAAAAGTAATTCGAAAGAAATAAGAACTCTTTTTTGCAACTATTTTCCTAAATATTTTTATTTCAGATGCATTCCAATTAATCATTTGCTCCAATAATATATCGCCCCTACATTTTTCTTGGTGTAAAATTTATTTATGAAAAGCTAAATAATTACAATTCCACTTAAACTACGTGTCAACCCAAAGGTACTACACGAGGCTACCTGTTCTAAGTACTATATGGATTCGATAACAATTGAAATGTTCCTACTCTAACGACCAGTAATATAATACCCCTATTGTAAGCATAAAAGCCGCTCCTGCGCCACCTTCATCCTACGACCCATCCGCAAAAATTTCTAATCCCTCTCCAACAAAAGTACCTATAAATTTGTTATAAATAATTTTAATTTCAATGCCGAGAGATGAATTCGGTCCTCCATTTCTACTAGCCTTTCAAAATCGGTAGGTTTCAATTTAATTCCGTTGCTATTTTATTCGTCTCCCTACAAAATTTAAATTTTCTCAAACGTAAATCTACTACCTAGTAATGTACACTTCTCACAGGAAAAATCGGGACACCAGCAATTCAGAATTTTAAAATTTCTTGATTGTAAATGTAACTTTCGGTGGACGTATTTACTTATCTTAGCCATAAATCACTTAATTATATATATTACTGCGATCAAAGGTAACAACTAGAAATTTAAAGAGAAAAATAAATATATAGAGAGAAAAAGGTTTATGTATAGAATAAACAAATCGGAGTTTCGGTGGCGGCGTTTCCTTTAGAAATACCAATGCAAAAACAAAAATACATAACAACAAAAAGAACTCTTGAATAGACGGCTTCATTTAGAAATATATATGAATTTAACTTGTTTGATGTTATGTAGAGATAATTATTTTTTTAAGATAACGTGTGGTGATGGGATTTTATTATTCAAAATTATGTTACTCGTTAGTGCTGCTTTGATATTAGTTACTTACTTGGATTTATGCTCGCGAGTATTAGTTTAGCAATAGATAATATGTCAGTCAACCTTCTCAGTTTTGGGATAATGTGATTTTCACATATTTATTGACTACACTATTATTGATGTATTAAATTACTATTGTTGTTTAATATTCTTAAATATTGTATTAAGATTATTTAAGATTATTTATAGAATTCTTAAATAAAGCTATAAAGTTCACAAAGAAATTATTTATTTTATGAACCCCGTTTATTGTATTTTCAGGAAATATATCTTAGCTATCGCCTGTGTAATCTGACGTCGTTGATCTATTTTCTTGAAATATGGCCAACACTGGGTCTCTTTACAAACTGTCTTTATGTAGCACAGGTTTATTAACAATTATTTAAATATTATTGGATTTATAATACATAACAAACATTGTAAGAAAGCATATTGTTCGTCAATCTCAGTTAGTGCTAAAATATTTATTGTTGAATTTGATACATTTAATACCTTTTCGTTGCTACTGCCCGAAGCTGTGTCACAGACCAAAAGTGTTAGCTATATTTCAATAAAATAGAGACGACATTGGATTACACAGGGGATAGTTAAGATATATATCTTGAAAGTACAATAACGTAGGGTTAATAAAATAAATAATTTCTTTGTGAAATTAATTGCTTTAAAAATTTTGTAAATAATCTGAAATTGTTTTTGGTAATTTTTTAATACATAGAAAAATATTTTGTAGTAATACACTATTTAAGAATACTAAACAACAATAATGAATACATTAATAATAGTGTAATTAATCAATGAGAAAATCACATTGTTCAAAAACTCAGGAGGCTGATTGACATATTGTCTATTACTAAAGTATTACTTGCGGGCATAAATCAAACTAAGCATATAATTTATATAATTTAAAATCCCATCGCCAATGTTTTCTTAAAAAGAATTATTCTACATAACATCAACAAGTTAAATACATTACATGTGTATTTCTAAAATGGTGCGGTCTTCTCAAGAGGCCTTTTAGTCGTTATGTATTTTTTTTTGCATTAATATTTCCGTATTCGGTATTTCTAAGGAAACACTACCACCGAAATTCCAATGTGTTTATTTAATCTATAAATCTTTTTCTCTATGTACATTTATATTTCTGTTTAAATTTTTAGTCTTTACCAATCGCAATAATACACACAAAAAAGTGATTTATGGCTTTGATAAGTGCATATATCCTCTGAAAGCTACATTTACACCCAAGAAATTTTAAAATTCACGATTGCTGGTGTCCCGATTTTTCCTGTGAGAAGCGTACCCGAAGTAACGCACGCCGCTTCGGCCGAAATAGATAAATACGCGTTCGCGGCGCTAACCGTTAACAATTTTTGCGCCCAAATTATTTTTTTTATATCTTTAATTTTACACGCCGTGTTACCGTTTAAACCCCACCTGCAGACGCTCTAACTTTATTACTCATTTCCCTACTTTTCGCGACAACATACTGAATATGCGGTTTAAAATTTAATCAATCATCTAAAATAACCCAGACTTATTTGACAAATTCTAAATTCGTTGCCAACGTTTGCCAAGAAATACTGTCTCTGATTTGTCCACATTAGAATTTCATGTATTATGTAAATTCCAATTGAAATATTTGCTAAAGCCTGATTAGCCCCATTTTTTTAACGTATTATATTGTTCTACTTTAACTAATAACCTAGTACCGTCAACGTGCGCGACTATCCCACAATCCTCCGGTAACATAATTTCAAATAGGCTATCGTATAAATATTCGGACACTGAGATCCGGATCACCAACAACCCTTAGTAATTTCCCATGTGATACCAATTCCCGTTTCCTCAACTATCATGACCTCTATCTATGAGAAAAAATATCCACTAGCGATTCTAACTAAATTACCTGGGCACGCTTTAATTGTACTATTATTTTTGGCCACCAGGCATTATCAAAAGCAGCTTTAGTATCTAACGATATAATCGTACTATATACTTTTTCTAATTGTGACAGTTTTAACCAAATTTCCAACCTTATCTATCGCATCTACAGTTGATTTACCCCTACCAAATCCATATTACCCCACATTCATACAATTTTCTGCTCGGATACAATACTCTATTTATAATTAAGCTATGTATTCCCTTTCCTTCATTTTTACTTGGAGCTGTTATATCAGTTTTACCCGGTTTAGGAATGACCTTAACTAACTGACGTTTCTATATAAACATTTATTCAAAAGTTTCGCCAAAAAATACAGTACTACTTCATAAGCCTTTAGCGCAATATCATACCCGGCGATTTACGTAGATTTATCGACCTAAAAGCAACCTCTATTTCAGAATCAGAAAAACCTAAATCGTCCATATCCCTAGATTCCCTACAGAGATAAAAATACGGAGTTGAATCTAACACCGTTTTAACTCTTTTCCGGTGTTCCCTCGCGACCATCCGTTCAAGGAGCCTCCATTTCGGAGTTAAATGTTTTGCTACTAAACGGTGGAAATACCAGAGGAATAATTTTGCTTTTCATAGGGGAAAAAAACATCTTTAACACGAGGCAACCAACTCCGTTAAGGACCAATTTGTCTCTCTTATGCAGTTTTACTATTTTGCAATAAATGTAAAAGTTTCCGAAATGGAGAAATTTTAACTCCTACTGCTGTTATTAAAATGAATAACGGATGTTGTTTCCTCCATATGTATGCAATACTACTATCGTATCAAATAAAATTATCTCCGTTGCTAATGCAAGTAACTCCACTTGTGAAATAATTACTTCCGCAATAAACAAACGTTAACTCCGTTTCGGAATGTATTTCATCCTTTACACATGAATTTATTTCCGTTAAGAAGGTACCTGCCACAGAGAGAGAAGAGAATATCTCTCTAGTGAGAAGGTTTTTAACTCTATTTTTATGTTACCTAGCTCCATAGTAGCTAAGTTTAACACCATATTGGAGTTAATCAATGAGAGCTATTCTATGTGGACAGAAGCACCCTTGCTCAGGCATTTATTCTATTATTTATCATTAAAAATGCATCAAAAATGTCGTCGAACCTCAAGTTATTGAATTATTTTTGATATATTCCTAATGATTACTAGGATAGACACACTAAGCACGTCCTCTTCTGCGGTCACAGAGCAGCCGTCATTGAAATTGCTTTAATTTATCCATAATATAGTCGCTTCTTCGAGTTTGGTACCGACCGTGGGTTGAAGGCACGACACAGTTGAATCACACGGATTTCAGCTAAGATAAACGTGCTTTTATTCAGGAGCTAACACCTAGAATGTAGTGGGGGGCCAATTAAAAATTGGTACATCGTAGATTGAAAATTAAATAAGATGCACAAGTTTCTTACCTGCTTTATCTACATCTGCCCTGGTGATGTTTGCTCCCATAACTCTTACCCATCTTTTACGGTTTTCGTACTTTACTCTGATGTGTATTTTATAAATTTCAGGCACAGTGCATTCCGCCATATCCTTCTCCATTCTCGAACTATTGCAAAGTGACTACGTCCAGACTTGTTGCACATGCGCTGCACTAATATCGCTTTAATAAATGCGCATGCCCTATGCAAACTTGCAATTTTCAAATTGTAGGGAAAACAGTTACGATTTGGAGACAAATGTTCCCAATCGGAGGTATCCTTCCCCTTTTTGGGCGTTGAGGTATTAGAAATAGAAACATCTGTTAAGTAAACAAATTATCACCTCCGTGAAGGAGAAAATATAATGCAATGTTAGGGATATTTGTTCACATTTAGGGCTTAAATACGGTAGTGTAGATGCGGAGAGAAAGCGGAGATTATTTCTTCCTTCAAAATTGTGTTAGAAAGCGGAGTAAATTCAATCTCTCCGTTTTGGTTGAGATTTTGTACAAAACGAGGAAATACTTTCTGTTGTTTAGCTATGGCAACTCCTTTTGGAACAAAATATTTCCAAAACGGAGACTCCCTATTTCACTCGGTCAAATTTTTACCTGTGTACTCGCCAATTTCCTAGTACACTTGTACAACCTTACCTGTTCAGACAACACACTTTGCCGGGGCTGCAAATTTGACTCCGTGCTATCCTGGAAATCACACGTTGAACATACATCTACACTATCTTTTGTTTTTTTTTATTCTGCAAAAGACGAGAGTGTTTAAGAGCGATCTTTATCATAGATCACCGTAATCCTCCAAAGAGATTATCAAAATGTTTAAAATATTTACCGTTTTCCAGCAATACACCTAATAAAATATTCTCCCTTTGCACAGAGTAACGGCAACAATTCTTTTTAAAAATGCGAACACAATAAAAGATCATAACACCAGAGGTATAATATCACCAGTTGCACATCTCACCAAGATTCAAATATCATGGTTACACCAAGGCATAAAAATTATTTAACAGACAGACATGTTTATTAAACAAACGATTAAATTTAAAAACCTTTTGTCGTTATATACCCATCAGTTTATGGATCGCATAACAAAATCGAATCCCTACCAACAGTTCGTAACTGAATAGACACATCAATATCTCCTATCTCCTGTATTGACACGTTAACCTCTGGTGATGTAATTATTTACTTGCTAGTAAAGACGCGCACTGCCACTTTGGCATGGTTTTTGTTTCCATATATATCGTTGTTGTTATTTTGTGCCCGTCGGGATGGTGATTACAGAGAGCGATCGTTTCGTATGACGCGGGGAACAAGATGAAGAACGTGGTGTCCATGGGTGGTCCCGGTATTATCCGCTCGCGAAAACTTTTAATTGCGGTAATAAATTGCCATTTTCAATGTCTGCTGCCTCTGCCACATAATACGTTTGCTTCTTCGCGATCCTATTGTTGTTACTAACACTTTTCAGTTGTTGTAATTGTTTTATACCCACCGTGGAATCAAAAATAATAGTATTATTTTTAGGAATTGTAAAAACAAACCTCGAGCTACACGGAACACCTCCTGGCCTCCTGCCTGCAATTTCAATATATGTATAAGTACCTATAAAGTTTTAAATTGCCTTTTGTATGGATATGTGGGCAACCTAGGACATTCAACCTGCAAATTACAGTCTCCCTGTAGCTTGTGCACTCACATAATAAGACCAGATCTTTCAAGAGCATTTGACCTAGTAAATTTGAACTTTTTGTGCAAGTTACAGTGCTGTGATAAAACATATATACTAGGTTATCGTAAAGTAAGAGCTTATTTCAGCTTATAATTAAATTAACAATTGAATGTGGAAGAAATTTGATTGCTTGAATAACGGGGATTTCCTATGTCCAAGAGTGGTTAACGCAAATGTTTGCTATGTTATCCATTTTGCTGCTGTACAACCACCAATCGTTCCTCCAAATTATACACAGCATTACTCAGCATTTCTGGTTGAATTGCAGCTAGTTAATCCCTAATAGGGACCTTTAATTCTTCCAACGTTCCTGGTCGTGTTTTAAACACCAAAGCTTTTATATAACCCCACAGCCGCTGGGTTAAGATCAGGCGATTTTGAAGGCCATGAATTTACAAAATGTCTACTTATAACAAGACCTTAAAAAACAGCAATTAACAATCTTTTATCTGGTGGGTAAATATGCGGGGGTGCTCTATCCTGCATAAAAATGGTTTCACTCCTTCGCGCTTGATTTGTATTCGTGGAATGGCATAATTTGGCAACATTTGCAAGTATCGTTCACCAATAACAGTTACAGATATGGCCTCTCCATTCTACATCTCCTCAAAGAAGTATGATACTATAATAAAATTAGCAATGAAACCGCACCAAACGGTGACTTTCTTGTCAGGAAGACCTTTCTGAACGATTCGATATGGATTATGTGTCGACCATATTCGACAGTTTTGAAATTAACTCCACCATTTAGAGAGGAATTGGCCTCATCTTTCCATAATTGAATTTCCATCTCAGATAATTTTCCTAAAGAAAAATTATTATTTATTTTAAGTTTCAACTTACAAAGTTACTTTTTTAGGATATTTTACCTAGGTAAAATTTTGCAAACCATGGCATATATAACTAATAATACATCAGTTTATTATTAGTAACAGTCATTTAGTTTAGTTTTAAGTTATAATTATTTTCTCATTTTTGACATTATTCCATAAGTTTTGTAAACTTTCTGGGAAATAAAGGATTAAAGGATTATTATATGGCATTTGCAATCGTTTCGATATCGAATTCACACTACTGATTGCTAACGGATAAACTGGGAAACATCACTAGTTCTTTCTAATCTTGGTAGGTCAGTTACAGACCCTGTTCTTGCAAATTTGCTAATGAAATTACGGTATGCTTTCATACGGGAGAAGCCTTTGTTGTGGGAGCTGTCTGACCTGAAGCTTCTGGAAATATTCCAGCCCAGTATACTAGTACCCTGCACTAATCTGTGTAGGTCTCTGGCTGGTTAATCGAAATAATCCTCTGAGTTTATTTTTGGCTTGCCAAAAATTACTTCTTTTTGCACCCAAAGCTTCACATTCACACAGAATGTGGTAAACGTTCTCTGTTACCCTATTACACAGTCTGCAATTGGTATCTATAGTATTGGTCTCATTTTTTTGCGGTGCCCCTTAAGTGCGCAGTGTCCTGTAAGGAGACCTGCTATTATTTATTAACGACATAGTTTTATTTATGCGACATTCTTTTTATTTATATGCGGACAACACGTTGGCTATTGTGGTTGGAAGGCCCTCCTCCGAAGTGCAAGCTGAGACAAACAAACTGTTTAGTGATTTGGCAAAGTGTTTTAATTTGAATAACTTAGCAGTGAATGTGGTCAAAATTAACTACACGTTTTTTTCACTCAACACATCAACGTAGCGTAATTAATATAAATGACAATGTATCATACAATAGTTCAAAATTAGAGCGTCAAGCAGCGGTAAAATTCTTGGGCATGACTCTCGATGAGAATTTAAGTTTAATAATTCTCAATAATACATTAATGAATGAAGAAAATTAACACATGGTGCTACCAAATTAGAAATTGGAAATATATTTTGGATTTAAACCACTTATTACAATTTTATTACAGTGGGGTTTATTTACGAATTACTTATGGTGTAGTGTTTTGGAGTTTGTCAGAATTGTCACACAATGTTTTTCTTGCGCAAAAAAGAATAATAAGATGTTTAGTTGACATCAAAAGCTTTGAAACATGCACCCGCACTTTAGAGAGCTGCCTATTTTACCTTTATCCGGTATATACATTATAGAATTACTTTGTTATATATTCAATCAAACAACTTTCCTAAAATACTCTGATGTCCATAAACATAATACTAGGGCAACAGACAAGAATAGACAACCTTTTAATCAGTTGGAGATGATCTGATGTGCCCCTACTTCCATGGGAACTAGATTATTCAACCTGCTTCCTCGTGCTATCAAGAATATATCTGATATAAAACAATTTAAGCGCTCACTAAGGGTGTTACTGCTTGAGCACTGCATTTACTCCGTTGAGGAATTCATTGATTCAGTGTCTCGTTTTAAGGTGTAATTATTTTTTCTAAATTGTAACTAGACTAGGTTGTAAATTGACAATGTGTTTTCAGTTTTAATACTGACATCTACAATAAAGCTCTAACTATCTATCTGTTACAGTGTGCAGATAATTCCTACTAATCTGCAGTAGTTCTTAAGTATTTTTTTTTTGATATGATTCGTCCCTTAGTAAGGGTCTGTCCATGAATATCCCAATGTTCTTTGTGTTTTTCTTTTATCCAACTTCTTACCTGCTCTCGTACTGTATTTTTGGACACTCCTAGAACAGGTTTCGGACCTATATATGAATCCAATGAACCCTTTCTTGCTAACTCATCGGCATTTTTCATTTCCTTCGATTGCCGAATGTCCGAGCACTCACAGCGAAATAACTTTATTACGGTCTGTCAGCCCATTAATTTCTCGAATACATTCCCAAACCAGTCTTGATATATTTTAGGGTTCAATAATGCCTTCAGGATCGCCTGGCTTGTTTTTTATAAACCCTCTGATTGATTTCATTTGCACAATGCAAGATTTCATATGGCTCTACCTGAAAAACCGGGCCTTCTGAAAGCCTCCTTGAAGAAGGCGTATTGTCCTAGAAGAAATAATTGTGTTTCTCGCCTTACTACATCAATTCTCTATATCGCGATGATTTATTTGACACTTGTATCAACAACTTACACGAAAACTCTTTTGCTTTCCACGAATGTAGTAAAGTCCAGATCCAAAAACAACTAAATTCCACTTACTTTTTGCTATACTAGCTTGACCAAATTACTGATGCTTGAATCTCTTATATTCGTTAGTTTTCTCAGAAAAGAGATAAACATTTCACTTTTAAATTGAAATCCAACAACCTATGGTAATAGAATTGCAAACACCATTTATTTTAACATCGCACAAATAGAAAATAGATGGACGCTAGGCAACACCGAAAAGAAGATGAAATAATATATATAATATATAATAATTAACTCCAAATTTTCATGTATATAAAACCATCTTAAACTTGATAAAAAATAAATCATTCTATTTTTATATCACCAATACTTGCGTAGATACTTCATATTAAGGTATGTATATTTAATAAGTTACATTTTTAGAAACTATCTTACTTCAGAGGCAGTTTGTAAATGGTATAAACTGACAAAAATGATTCGACAATTTTAGAGGGAAACTAAGAACTAAATCCCAAATTTGGGGAAAATTTATTCCTCTTTTGGACCATGTAAACGATAATAATGAAAGCCACAGAAATATGGCAAGTAGTTGCCATTAATCTTTTGCTAAGAACTTTACCAATGAGACAAAACAATGCATTTGCGTCAATATTGCTTACCTTTGGATCACTCCACATATCACGCATAACATCTCCATCATCCAAGAACTTTTTTTTAGTATTTATTACTGTGAATTTTGACTTTCCTTATTATGCTTAAATGATGCCAATGGAATCGGGTCACTTTCTTTATCTGTAAAACACATTATTCAAAAAACGTTGCATTTTTTTATTTTATTTTAGCTTATTTTTTAGCAAATACTAAGAAAAAGTTGATTACTATTTTCCGATTTTTAATATTTCAGTACCTCTTTTTTTTAATTTCTTTTTTTTTATTAACTTAGATCTGAGTTATTTTAGTTAATGCAAGCCTATACAAATTTAATTCTAAATTTATTGCAGAGTTACAATTTAATTTTTTTTTGCTATTGAATATTGCCTTAGATAACCTTTTTTTTATGTAAATCGAATATAAAGTATTGTTCGTATGTGGCTCTGATAGAATCCATTTAATACATCAAAAATGAGTTTTGAATTAATAAACATACTAATATTGTCTTTAACTAATTCACCACTCCCTTATGAATATAACACAACAATTACCTATAATCAATAAAGTATCTGAATCATTTCAAATAAGCTAAGGACTTTCCAACATATTACTGTACCTGAGCAAACGTTCTTGAAGCATTCTCTCTATGTATTTAGTAATCTCCCATTAATTCATTTGCTCAATTATTCTGTTATAACCATTAATAACTCTATTACACACAATTATGCCTCGATACATTTTAACGTTAGTGATAGCCGTTCGACTGTAGATTGCTGCAAGCTGCAATAGGAGAAAATTATCCTCATTCACCAGTAACGTATGAATGTTTACATAGAGAAGTTGTAATACTGGAACAGAGTGGGCATCGCTTTACGTTATAAATGAGCTAACACAAAAAAGTAATCTCGCTTCTAATTGATAATTAACTGGACTGATTTATGACTTTCATAAACGACTTTTACCGTTTTCCTCCACCTTTTTGTGTTCGCACTTGAAATTAAGACGTCTAATAAATCCATCTGCTATTTCGTCTTAATTGAGCTGGACGGAATTGGACTGTTATTAATTTTTCTGGGAAACTTTAGCGGGTAAACAAGAGGAACTGTTTAAATGAGATTTGAAGAATCATGTCATTGTTATAATCCTTAGATAACTATTTCTTACGCGAACATTAAAGGCAATTTACGACCGACGAAAATAATGGTGAAGAATTGAAATTCCTAAGTGAAATTATGTTCTTTTCGTTCCCGTTACCTCAGAAATCCTTTTATATCGCCCTAAATTAGATTTCTCAGTACCACAGACTTGTTCAAATAAAACAAGGATTCCCAATGTAACGGAAAGCATTTTAGTTCCAGTCTTTTTGCCGAAATGACTACACACCAGAATTTTTCGATTCAATGATTACTTTTTAATCTCATTATTGCGACAAAGGAACAGCTATAGTGGCTTCGCCCAGTGAATTATACGACTTTGTAATTCGCAATCTTACTTCCGCGATATATAAAGAACACTGCATTTTAAGCCAAATCGATTCGCACATAAGAACGAGAGCGTGTGTCGAAAAAGTTATTGCACTTCATACAATTGGAGCATCATATATTGTAATCAACATCGATTTTAGCGTTATCATTATATGTATTAATCAAATCTACACAGATTGCAACATTTCGTAGTGAGATACCACTTAAGCGAACATTCTCACCTTATTAAACGCCCATAATAGTCACCTCACTACAACAATTTCAAGCACAACCCATGTACCCACGGGTACTCATACTATAGAAGGACATTAAGCCACTCTGGCGCATTTTAGTTTAATAATGATAACGGGACGGACTTGCATTCACCATAATTACCAGCCTATAGTTTACTCTCACTCCATTTTCACGCAATATACCAAATTATAATTATGATATAACGTAAAGTCGTTACCGGTAATTGTCCATTATGGAAGCAATAAAAATAATAACCCAATTTAAAAGTAATACGGACGACCGACATTGCAACGAAAAAAAACTATAGAATCGGCTCGTTGGTCTAGGGGTATGATATTTCGCCTTAGGGTGCGGAGAGGTCCCGGGTTCAAATCCCGGACGAGCCCAATTTTTTTTTATAATAGATATGTTATTAAAATATATGATTAAAAATTTATTTATTTATTTAATATCCAAATATTGATTTCTTAAAAACATGAACCTACAAAAAACAAAAATAAGACTGTGATAAGAATAAATTAAGAAAATAAATAAAAATATTTATTACTTTGAATAAAATGCTTATACAAGAAAGTTGTGTGTAATGCAAAATTAATTTTCAATACAAAATTTAAAAATGAAATTTTGAACTTTATTTTTTTAAGTAAAATCTCTAAAACTTACAATAAATTCTAATTGTGTGTATAGGGCGGTATACTTTATAATTTGGATTGTCAATGATAACGAACTTAAATGTAGTAACTCTAAAAAGTTTTTCCGGGCTGCTGAGAGCCGTGGTCTTGTGGAATTACTTCTGTACGCTTCGTTCACAACTGCGGTGAACATCTTCAGCGGCGAGGTCGAAGTTTCCTTCGCGATGGCTCGTCGTTTAGTGATCACCGCAGTTGTAAACGAAACATACGGAAGTAATTCCACAAGACCACAACAGCCCGGAAAAACTTTTTAGAGTAGATTCCGGCCGTGAAAGCCTACGCACCATTTTAAATGTAGTAATCATATTTTTAAAAATTATTAGTCTACATAACTTTCTCAAGATCTCATGCATTTCTGTATCTAATCAATAAATCCTCAAATCGTTACCCGTGAATTTACTTCATCCAGCCCATTTTGTGTTCTTGCTTCCAATATCTCACGATTGTTTGAAAACACTTTAGAAGAGAAAATCGGTGTAAGATTAGGAGAAGCAAGAAAAATAATTGGACTAAAACCTCTCAAGGATCCTTCTCCAAACAAAGAGCAGATCTGTGTGCTGTCAAAAAATGTAGCATCGCATTTCTGGTACCAAGATGTATATAAAACGATTTTATTATAAAAAAATAGCATGCCGTATAATTTATTATTTGAAAGCGTCAACTTCGTTTATTAATATTATAACGTGATGTTCATAACGCCAAAAAGGACCTGTGATGAAATATCAATTTGTTTGATTACTAAAAAATGACATTCCATGAAATGAGAACTTCTCCTTGCGAAGTAATTTTTGGCAACCCATTAACAAAAGCACAAACGCTTCCCTTCTTTTCAATTTTTAAGGGTTTATATTTGACTATTGGTGTGAAAGGCAGAACTTTGTTTTCTTTACAAATTTTTTAAAATGACTTTTACTTACTTGCAATCTTTTCTGCATTGTCTACATTACGCTGTTTCTTAAGTTTTTTTTTTTTCTAATAATTCAAGTTATTAGAAAAAATAAATAAATAAATATAAAAGATGTTCTTGATACTATACTACACTAAGTTATGTTTAAAAAGTTTAACCAAAAAAAAATAGCAGAAAACTATGAACAAATGTAAATTAAGGGTATTTTGGAGATATCGAAGTGATAAACACATCACAAAAATGTTTTCTTATTCGGTTCTATCATGAAGCAATGCCACAATTATTAATTAATTATTTATGCATCTCATTATAGTACCTTTTTAATTTTTAAACTGTTGCCATTCTGCAACTATCGCCTACCAAAAGTGTATACAGGCGCATATTGAAATCAAATGTCAAAATACGACCATCAGTGCTATCAATCCATTAAGTGAAAATCTTTTTAAAATAAAACAAATATTTTAAAATTTGTAATTACTGAAATAGAAAAAATACTGTAATGAACTCATTTCATAAAAGTGTTTTATCATATGTGATTTTTAGACAACAAGTTTATGCTATGTCGAATTGAAAGGAGATTAAATAAAACAGACAATCTTGAGCTATACGGTTTGTCCATTTTTTTTTTTATTATTATTATTTATTTTTCGCTTCATTTGCAACGTTAGGATATATTCCAATATCTTTGAACTATCATGTAACTCATGCAACTGAGGAGAAAAGTAAAATAGACAGACCCTATAACTCAAGATTGGCCGTTTTACTTCATCCCCTTTGGATTACACTACTCATTTTTCAAAACTTACTTTGTACGTCAAAAGAATGCTTCAACACTTGTTTTTTAGCATACGCCATACACTATTATCATGCTACCAGTTCTTGTGTTGATTTTTTTAAATGAATAAAATAAAGACAATGAAAACATAACATTCAAAATTAATAAAAGCAAGAAATTTCTGCACTTCTCTTAAGGTATTTTTCAATTTTTCTCTTTTTTCTATGAAAGCTGATTCCTTTGAAAAGTAAAATTTTTCATAAATAAAATTTTCGTCATGAAATTAATATCTTTATATAGGTATTTTTTTTTTTCGTGTCGACTCTATCTAGTAACACACTCAATATTTGCAACACTACAAATCGCTCAGTATTTTATTAGTTGGTTCACTAACATATTAGGTTAGATTAAACCAATGTGGGCATAGGGTTAGCTTGGAAAATATTTATAACCATGGCAATGTATTACATTGCAAAGTTCGACATGTCTATCACCTTTCTTGAAGATTTACTAGCAAACACGGAACTAACGGTTTTAAAGGCAGTATACATCTGCGGAAAGGATTTGACATGCGAATAGTTTGTTGTTCGTGTCTAAGACATGTCGTCGTATTGCTTGGGAAGATGTCTGAGAATGTTTAAACATGCAGTTCCGTTAACATCTACAGAGTGAAAATAAATAAATGTATATGAGGTTAAAGTAGATGTTTTACTATCACGTCATGATTGATTAATTTTATATTACTTTCACGAAGATTGAATATAGAAGATTTCATAAATATTAAGATCTTAAAAGTTTTATGGCAATCCAAGCGATGTAAGTCCTTATAAACTGGTAGCAACTACAGGGGCTAACCAGTATCTATATTTTCTAACATCTTAAACATTAATTTTCAGCAAAAATCACTTATTTATTTCACTTATTTGCAACTCTTTCAAAAAGAGCATCGCTTGAGTTTCGAAAAAATAGGAAAATATATTTGGGTTCGTTTTGAGAATTGTTTAATTTACTTAACAGAAAACAAAAAACTGCTTTTACTTAAAATCTGACAAAGGTAATGCAGTAGTCATTTTAGATAAAAGACGTAAAGCTAACTAAAAATCTGTTTTCAAAAATGATCACAGAAACCAAGAAGACCTTATTAGAATGTAAGAATATTGTTAATGATAACTTTAAGATATAGACTAACTGTATCAAATCCAGTGTTACCTAGGATGTATTGTTTACCTAAGATACATAAACCAGGGAAGAGCATGAGATCCATTGTCTCCAATATCAATAGTCGAACTTACTTATTGTCGAAATGGCTATCTGTCAAATTTAATCACTTACCTGTGCAACCCCCGGATTTAGCAGTTAGAAATTCATACGCGTTCATTGAAATGATTAAAAATATTGAACTTCCTGACAATGAAGTTTTAGTTAGTCATTTGATGTGAACTCACTGTTTCCCAGCATCCTCGTTGATATCAGTTTGACTTACTTAGAAGAATTCTTGAAAGGTAATCAGTTGGGCAGTAATGAAGTTGATGGTTTCATTTCTTTGGCGAAGCTCTGCATGAAACAAAATTTCTTTCAAATCAACGGTACCTTTTACCAACAAACTGAAGGAGCAGCAATGGGTAACAGCTTATCTCCCTTCATAGCTAACCTCTTTACAGAAAAATTTGAAACAGATCTTCAGAATACTTTGGCATATTTTCCACGGGTTTGGGTTAGATGCGTCGATGACATTTTTTGTGTTTTTGATACTAGTAAGTGCTCAATTACAGATTTTCTTGAATAGCTAAATTCAAAATTTCCTTCCATTAAGTTCACCCATGAAGAGGAAACAAACAATAGTATTGCTTTTCTCGATATGTTAGTAATAAGAAATAAAAATAAATTAGAAATAGACATATATAGAAAGCCCACTACTAATAACAGATTTATTTCAGAAGATTCAAATCATTCATGGAAAAATAAACTAGCAGCTATTAACTTTTTGGTGCATCGCTTACTTAATTTTCCTCTATCTACAGAACGATATAATAAAGAACTTAAAGAAATTATTAAAATCGCTGCATTTAATGGATTCTCAGAAGACGTTGTATATAATACCATTAGAAAACATAAAAACAAAATAAGAATTAGAAATGTGAGTACTTTAGAAATTAGTGACAGGAAGAATAAGAAATATGTTAAATTACCATTTTATCCAAGTTACACGAGAGGTCTACAAAAAAATGTCTCTAAATTCAATCTTGACATAGCAACTACTTCAAATAATAGTCTTAAAAATATTTTAGGTAACCCTAAAGATCAAGTAGATAATTTGGACAAATCAGGTATTTATAAAATATCTTGTAAAGATTGTAATCATGTATATATTAGACAAACTAAAAGATCAATTAAAACGCGTTACAAGGAGCATTTGGCTCATCTTAAATTTAGTTTGACAAATCTGGTGTGGCCCTACATATGCTTGAAGAAAACCATAAAGTTGACAATGTAAAGTTAGTTAAAAACGTAAGCAACTATGTGCAATTAAATTGTTATGAGGGTATGGAAATATATAAAAACAAACATATTTTAATGAATTCAGATTTAGGATTCTTAAATTCTTGTCTTTGTAGTTTATTAAGTAGAAGTAGTAGGTCAGACGGAGTTAGGATTAGTGACTAGTTAAGCATGACGGCAGTCAGCCATGACCGTGATCATTGTACCATGACCTTTTTTAGGTTAAATTAGGGTAGTTTTAGTGTAGTTATTCAGCTCAGTGTTTCTGCTGATGATGATAGCTTTGCTATCGAAACGTACGTCCAGTTTAGTGCAGTTTGTGGTAAGGGGTCTAGGAGAAGATTGCAGCATTACCTGTACCACAGTTTGGAGTATTTTTGTCATCTGACCAGAGAACAATGTATATCTTTTTTATGCGTGTCATCCACAAAAAATTGTAAATACAAATAATAGAATATGAATCATTCTACACAATGAGAAATCCTAGCGCACGATAATCGCATTTTGAGCTGACGCGAAATTGTGGGCACAGCTCCATAATCTGATTTTCGCGCTACATTCCTATTTATGCACGGCTACAGTTCATTTATAATATAGTTATTACCACGATATTGTTCATGTCGCCTCGTTATGACTGAGGCAATCGTACGGATCTGTAACTCATGTACTACGTCCAGGTCCCATTCAAAACCCAGAGAAGATAAGTCCCTACCTTTTGGCTCGGCTGTTTAGCTTGCTTACTTTACAGACGTAACACTACAACAACTCCGTCTTGTAATCTAACCGTCTCGTGCTCAGTTTCATACCGCGACTCTGCGCGATAACACAGTTTATATTATTTATAAGATCGCGCCGGACGCGCTTATGACGACGCTGAGAACGTTCGAATTTTCCGGACCGCATTCCGTTTCATCGCGTTCGTTTCTCGTTCGCCGGTTTTTTCTTCAGCGGGAGTCCGTGAAGAGTGGTTCTGTCGAGTGCATCACGTGCCGTTGTGTTCTTGTTAGTTTAGTTCTTTTACAAAAACAAAAAGAGAATCAATTACCGGTATGATTGTTGTAATTCCTTGGACGTCGATTGAATTCAAATGAATGCCTTACAATGTACGCATTACTAATTCTGCTATAATTTAAAGGAACCTGGTATTAAATATGACTAACAATAAGAACATTATAGAGTCAAACCTAAAATGAATTAAACAGGCCTTACTAATTTTAATTTTTTTCACCGAAACTTTAGTTCTCACATAGTTACAGCCAGTATTACTACATCTATTCACTTTTACCAATTTTACTTGTGCAACTGTTTTGTTTGCCTATAAAATCCTTATTTAAACTTAAAACATAAATATATAAATACCAACAGAGTCCTAACAAAAATAGTTAAGTAAATAAACAAAATTCCTTTTAAACATCGCAAAGTTTTAGAATAGCTTCAAACGAACACAAAACACTAAAAGTTTACCATGTTTCATAAATCTTACTAAATGTCGATAAAGAGAAATAAACAAACCGGTCAAAAAACTTTTCCGCATTCAATTTTGTGGCCGCAGTTAAAATTCAATGTACAAGTCGTTAACATATATATATAATGTAAAATAAATGATATCTACGCTAAGTAATTACTTAGTGATGATTATTAAAACAGGATAAACAGAAAGGACAAAACTATTCGTACCTTTGATGTTTCGAGCTCTCTTTTTGGTAACCTTGATTCGTTTCGACTTATGAAATATATTTGGTATGAATTTTAGTCTATCAGTGCAAGTGCAGTGTTCGAGCAAAACTCTGAAATGCAAAATAAGTTTCAACAAATCTTTACTTCATCTAAAAACAAAGTATGTTAGAGTATATTGCAAATTTTAAAGTATTTGTTAGTAAAGAAATTCTCTGACTGCATATGATTTTAAATTGAAGAATTTTTTTTAACACTAGTGTAGGTAGTGAGAGTTTGTATATTGTTTGGCAAATTATTGTGAAATGTAATGCCAGTGTAAATAATAGATTCTTAATGTATGACTGAGATGGTTAAAATGGTCGAGCCGAAGGACAATAAATAATTAATTAAACTTCTGCAACATTATTAGATGACATCAAGTATAGCAATACAAGGAGACTACAAAAAAATATTTTTATTGATAATGTAATTGAATTTACAAACACTCAATAGCTGAATTAATATTTTTTTTCCTTCTTGTGATGCCACATCTCAACCGATCTGTTTTACAGCGTAAAATATTCAAATCTAATGAATAAGACGTAATAAAAAGGCCAAAAATATCATTTTGCACTTCTCCAAGTCTTTTGTGCGTTTTTTTTACTATATCACAAACTAGGAAAATACAAATCACAAACACCATACCAAACCTAACCTCAATAACAAACACGGCCATGTATACCAGAGGGTACATTCAGTAATTTCCGCTTTACGGGGAATATCGACAACATCAAAATTATTCTATGTAATTGATGCCATATTATTAGCAATAGAATAGCAAACTCCTATTCCTTATATAGTTTAGTAACAAATCACATGGTAGTGGAGCAAAAGAGCTATTCTTAAGATAAGCATAAAACAAGGAATTATTCCAACAAAGTATGGCAATGACAGGAATAAAGTTTATTCTTATTGGATATTATAATTATAATGTAAACTAATTGAGGACATCGGTTATGAATAAGTATCTAACAAAGATGGTAGGTTCTAAATCTGACAGAAACAAGATATTTTCAAAATTTTATTATATATTGAAGAGCCTGTCAAGCATGGATTCCTCACAATCGGTTCAAGAATTTTGGCAATTTATTTTGATGCTTTACCACTATTTACATCATCACCGGATTAGCATCTTTTCATTTGGTGCACAGATATCCAAAGCCCTTTTAGTGCCTTTTTACCATACACAGCCTATACCTACATCGTCACTTCGTCTCTGAGCAGCAAATAATTTTTACGTTTAAATGCCACATAATGCGGTCCGAGATATCTTGAGGTTAGTTGAATGTACTAATAGTTTGCCAATACCCACTGAAGGCTTTATTCACTAAGATATAAAAATTAAATATATCAATACGTCGTTAGCTTTTGTTTTTCTGCTTTTGTAAATTGCATTTTACTTTTTAGAAAGTCACATTTGTATGTTAAATTATTTTTCACTTACATTAACTGCTTTGTCCCATTTAGATATTATAATGAATAATAGTTAAATAGCTGTATAATAATATAAATATATTACTGTGCGATAGGCTGTAAATGGCCAACTCACGACAATTGTTATAGACTTTACCCAAGAAAAATATTTCGAAAACATTATTAAAAAAACTAATGTAACAGTTGGCAGGTGAATTGGTACCACGACGTTTTGACGACTGAATTTAGATTCAAGTATTAAGTCTATGACAAAGTGATCTTTTTCATGATGGTTTTTCATAAAAAATAATTAAAACAGTAATAATATAATATCGATAAAATGTTATGAAATTATACATATTTTGTATGGATAGTTTGGAAGTTGTGTGAAAGGAAGTAATTTAGAAAAAAGAATTAATGCAGTGTGCGTAACTGCACTAGGGCTGTGAAATAACTCTACTGTTGCATAGGCTGACAATTGTGCCAATGCGTTAATGATGTGTTTAGAGATGGCGAAGCCAAAAAGCATAGATTTATAGCGAAAGATTTGTTTTGTTTTTAAATGGTACTGTTAGTGAGAACATATTTTATCCAGGAATTTAGATTATTGCATTTTGTTATGTAGCTCTAACTTTGGGGGCCAATACAATTTACTTCTACGAAAATTGTAATGCGTGCTAGATCGATCAAAGCGGCCTATTCGATACCTACACTATCTGGCCTTGTAAATGTTACTTGAGATCGACATTTATATTCGCTACCTCTGTTAATTAAATACAAAGATACAGAGCAACGTCTATATAAACCTTAAAAATACCTTAATTCATAATACCATCTTTTTGTCAACAGTCTATGTATTATGCCATAAAATTCAAGGCTAGCTAAATTCTTGCTATATGTGCCCTGTTGAATAGATTTCTCTCTTGCAGGAACGGGCACCGAAAAGGCACCACGATTTTTTTTATTTGCGTGAAATCAAATACTGTTCATCACAAAACAGGACCTTTCTAGATCGTTTCATTATGAAAATAAATATTATGAAAAAATCAGGAAGATAAAGTGCATTATGGATTACATCTTAAACGAACACAAGAAACGTTAATTGCAGTACCTTCTATTTTTGTTGCCCCTTCATTCTTCCCAGATCTTTTGTTGTCATCAATGAAAAAAGCTTTTTTTAAAACAATTTACATAGTTTGCAGGATATTTCTTCTTTCGCCTGAGTTTTTTTTTTTGTACACTTCCCATTATAAAATACGGACTGGGGTATCTTGTTCCTCCTGGCATAACCAACAACTGGCATTTTTTTATTGGGCCATTGCTGTACTTATAGTGACCGGTCAGTATTCTATTAGCATTTTGACAGTCTTTATACGTTACATTGTCTTTTGTGAATTCAAGTCCTTGTATCTCTAAAACCTATCTGGCTTCATTCTACTGTCTCCTGACAGCCTTCTGTTTTTCCACTCTTTAGCCACCCTTTTCATTATTTTCTTCGAGGCTATATCTCGTTTAGGATGCTTGTGCAATTATTAATCGCCTTCAAGGCTAATACCTAATAATAATTGTTTAAAAACCTTTAAAATCTCACAGAATAGATACTGTATTTGCTAAATTTTACACCTGGCAAGATAATATAAAACGCATGCTTATAAATTAGTAGATGTGGAATTTAATTTTGCGTGATTATAAATACATTTATAGATCTTTCTTGTTATTTTGAGTTATTTAATAGTTTATTGTAAAGTAATACGTCCATATTGCACGATTTAAACATCTTTCTAAGAATATTGACATTAATATTAATACAACAAGTCTACTTATAGTAGAAAAATACTTTCATACACTATTTACCATATGGTTAATCTTAGGAGCCCATCGTTTACATTAATAATTATCAACAGTACAAGCGATTACAACTACTCTCGTATGCATTTTTTAAGGAAACTTCCAGATAAAATTACAACTGAGTAAACTCAATTAATAAATACGCTCTGGTAAGGTACATAAAAGTCAACTTCGAAATCTAAATATTTACATTGTGGTAATCTTTGTGCGTCTTTTGTTAAACACTTGATTATAGTATCACGGTTAGCGTTTAGTGCGCTCAGGTGTGTAAGAATAAACCTAAATTAATTAATTCTTCAGGAGGCAACATAAACGTTTTTCGTTGATGAATGCCAGGAAATTTTATGAGTTTATTTCTCGCCTCACTTAGTTTATTAGTAATTCCCGCTCCGAGCCAGTAAATTACGCTATCTCTTGATCTATGACTAAGTTCCATTCTGTAACCGGTTGAAACAATATTTAGATATTGAGGAGCGAGTTTTTTGTGCGAATTTGTACATAAGCGGAAATAAATTGATATGATTATATCAGAGTGTTGTAACAAAGTCGCTGTACTATTTGTAAATATTTTCTACATAAATATTTGTATTATATATACATATAAAATGATATCATTATCGAATTCATCATATTGCTGCACTTACAATTAATCATTTCCTGAAGCTTATCTAATTATATGTACTCTTATTTTGGTTTGGTGCTACTTAACACAATATCGATATTTATGTAAGATATGTAAAAGACCTGCACATGGCGACCTTATTTGTTAAATTGTTAGTCGTTTACCTTAGTTGAAAAACGTTCCATCTTATAAATTGCGTCTACACGAAGTCCCGAAAGTTTAAATATTCCGTCAATTAATATGCATTTTTATTGAACTCTTCTTGTTAAAAGAAGCAGGAGGATAAAATAGCATACTATCTTGAAATTTTCCGTAAATAATGTCCTTTCACATCATAATCCCGCTTTTAACAATCCTTTGTTAATAAATTTTCTTTGAAAATACATATGGCATCGTAATACACTGAATGCAATATTCAAAATAGCCCTGTAAATATTCGAATTGTCAAATTTAATTAAAATACTACTATTATTATATTAATTATTATATATTGTATAATTATTAATAAATTACAAAAGCCAATATTTATTGCTTCCTGTTTTTTAAAACTATTGGAATATGCCATGTTAAGTAGAATCAATAGTTTTTTAGATAAATTTAATTTACTGTCTTAATCGCAACATGGAATTAGGAAGGGCAAATCTACAATTTCTGCTTTATTAGATATACACAACACTATTATAAATAACTTAGTAAATAAATTGCTACCAAGTGGTGTTATCTGTGACTTGTCAAAAACTTTTGATTGCGTCCATCATCAATTATTAATAAATAAACTGGAATCTATGAGATTATGGTGTAAAGTTAGCGATTAATTAAAATCTTTTCTATTGAATAGAATGCAATTTGTTGAGATAGCAATTAAAAATATTAACACTGAACAAACTTCAGGTCGTTACTTATGCCTAGAGTGCTCCAAAGGTCTGTTTTAGGTCCAATCTTGTTCTCCTTGTTTTTGGATGATGTTACTATTTTTTGTGTGATTATCATGTAGTCTTTTATGCAGAATCCAGATGACACAATTTTAATTAATCCTGTTCATGCGTTTATGCTGCTAAAATCATGATAAGTAAACGGTCTTTCCCTAAACTTAGATAAAACTAAATATATATATTTTTTCATACTTTACAAAAAAAAAAATCAAAAAATGATTCATATCCTAGTATATCCCTAAATGGAAGAATCATTTCTTACACAAGGGCTGCAACGTTATTGGGAGTGACCTTTACTTCTACTCTTACGTGGATGCAAATGCAACTCCCTTATATGTAGGCTAAATATTGTCATTTTTAAGCTTCGACAACTAAAAGCTGCTGTAAGCTTTGAAATATTATGCGTTGAAACCGTATCCTCCTTGTTGAATCTGATGGTTTATAACCTGATGAGAGTTAATATCAAACTACCAGTGCACGTTATGCCGAGAAAAAGTGCTTGCAGTACTAATGTGCGCTGCGTCTGTTCATATAATTCTCCTAAAGAAAAATGTATCGTGTTGTTATTATACCGGTAAAATTCTAAGCCACGGTTATAATTGCCTGCATATAGGTAATGCACCTTTCTGATTTTATAGGTTTATATTTATTTCTTTTCAGAATTCTTCAGATATTTTTGGATTTGTCACAGCGCCTCTGTTTTTGATTTATTATTTGTCTCCTAACGCATTATATTTGTATGTGCTATAGCTATTGATTCATCTTTGCAAATTAATCTTTTTTTGAAAGTAAATTAACTGACATGGCCAGATAGATAATGCATATATTTGATTACCACTGTCTTTTTTTTACGATGTTACTAAGTTTTACATCGTAACAAAGTTCTTAAAACATTGATAGCATCATCTTCTCCTTCTTTATAGTACCTTTTTTGGTCGTGGTTTGTCGAAGGATCCATAATTAATTAAATTCTCCTTAAGTCTGCTAAATATTCTGCTATTGGGATGCCTTCTGCTCAGGTAACGATTTAAATACAAACCAGTAGCATCAGCATCATTTTTATTTGATTCAATGTAGTACACAATATATCATATTGTACAAAATTTTCCAATTTCATTGAAAATGTACTGTAACACGGTTCTTAAACGTACATTGCTTACGTTTTCACACATAAACCATTTAACTTTAACGGAAGAAAACGGCTGTTTTTGCAGTGTTTTTCCTGTCATGCGCTAATACATGATGGTTTCAAATTAAAAACATAAATAATTAATTTATTATTTTATTAGATAACTGGTAGAGATCGACCCCAATACCATATATTTTGAAAAATAGGAAAAAAAAAATACTCTCTCTAACTATGCCATTGCTTGCTACGATTTACATGAAAAAAATCAACTTCATGCTGTAGGCGAAAAATGAATGCATAAAGTAAAAATCTTATTTAACTAATCGATTATACTCATAAAACTGCTATAATGTTAAAACAGTTTCTCAATATCATTAAAGACAAGCAATTAGGCATTCTGGAAAAGCTTAAAAATTAAATTTTTGGCTACAACTCAAAAACAAGAGAATATAACTGGTTTTAGTTTTCGCCATTGAGCATATCTCCAACGGTATACTAATTCAAATGTCGCACATCGGTATACGACATCCCCAAGCATCGAGGTGTCAGCTTGGGTATCTTTGCTGACGATACTGCGATTTATTCTACCTGTCGCAACGAATCCATCTTGATACATAGAACGCAGACTGTGATTGACGATATCGTCGACTGTGCATTTCACTAGGAGAAGGACAGTTCCCGACTCTCGAATTAACATTGAAGGGGAAATCATTCCCTGGGCTGATGAAGTCAAATACCTGGATCGAAGTTTAACTTTCCGCCAGCACGCATCGAGTCTCAAAACCAAATTTTAGGCAGCAAGGAATAACTTAATGCCTCTCATGTGTAGGCGCAGCCAGCTGGACCTTCGCTCCAAACTTCTTTTGTATACAGCCTGTCTGAGGCCGATACTTACCTCCCTCGTGACTTTGGCCAACATCCATTTTAACACCCTGGAGGTCCATCTGAATCGAGTATTACGACAAAGAGTGGCGGCCCCATGGATGATTCGAAACCAGCAAATCCGCGACGACCTGACTATTCCTCCTTTTCTAGAATATATACAAGATTTATATTGTATATATATTCCAGACTCGCACGCCAGCATTTCGCTAACCTTTCGCTACATGCGTTTGTGATTGTGGCGAAACGCCAGCGAAATACTGGTGTACAACTATGAATACGGGGATTATTATCACGGGAGTGGCTGAGGGCGAGCAGCTCTTCGAACAAGCTGGTGGCACGTCTGGTCGAGCCCCAGGATAGACCTCCACCAAAAGATTCCACCAAGAGAGCTCTGGACTGCATAGATATCTCTAGCGTGGGTCAAGCTAAAAAAAAGAAGCTTGTAAAAACTAAGAAGTGGCAGAGAAAAGATCACTAATGAAGATACGGCCGACTCCGGTCAGCGAAGATAAGCCATTCTAGCAATATCTCACCGCCTTAATACCGATTAAAGTACCCCAGGGACCAAGGTCCGGCACTAGTAAGACAAGGAGCCCATGAAGAAGAGCATATCTCGGAAAAAGAGATCTAGACTTGACGACTCGTTTTTTCCAGCTCCCCCTATTTTGACAAGCAATTTTGACCACCTCGTGCATATGTGTATATTGTGCATGTAATGGAAATGGGGATAAGGCAAGGAAAGTTAGATGAGAGTCAAGAAACAGATTCCTTTACATCAAGCCATCAAAATGCTGGAAGACCAAAGCAAATACGCACCGTACAAGTAGACGTGCAGATTTTAGTTTTAGTAAAGGGGGATCTTCCAATTAGCACTAGACAATTAACTATTGCATTGAATATTCCGAGCTACAAAGCCGTTTATTCAGTTTTAAAGAAAATATGTTATAGCTGGCCTCTTCGTTGCTTTATATGCTTTTTTTGGCTTTTCTAGATATATTTACATGTTCATTAATAAAATTTAGAAGAAAAAAAACCTTACTTTGTTTATTCAAAAACTTGAATATAGGATCATCTACATCTCATAGCAAAATTGCATTACATCTTACCATTCATCAAACGTTTTTCACCACGCTTGATCAGAGCACTTTCATCTTAGAATTTCTATATACAATTATGACATCAAAATCGATTCTTTGAATAATAATTCTATATATTTTTCATTTGAGTTTAAATTGAAGCCCTAGTATTTAATTTTATTCACGACCTTAGAAATATTGAGCGACATTAAAGGTTAATAACTTGACCCATATTCTCAATGTGCGTTCACTTATTGTTAAAACGCCAATTGTTTCACATATTAAGTGCGAAATTCGTGTAATTATTTTAAGTCATAAAACAAACTCATTAAAATATTAGGAAAGTGCGCAATTCGTTCACGTATGTCAAGGAATACAACAAAGGTCTTCATTTTTAAATTGCTATTTTAGAGCTCCTAAGAAAATGACCACAGATTTATATTATAATAGTTAACTGTTGACAAGCTTAACACAATGGTAACTCTACGCTAGGCACCTGTTGCTTTATTTTGAATTAAATATTTTGAACAATTACTGCTTACATTCCTGTTCCGACAACATTAGCAATCAATACACTCGCGCATTATGCAGTAAATTGCATTAGAATTATCGCTTATCGATTTTACTGCAAATTATACCGGATAAACGTATTGTTATTCCGAGATTATTCACTTAACCTCAGCCGGCGTGAGCTGTTCCAACTCTTCCCGTCTCGCAGGGTGAATTCAATAAGAGATCACACATTCCGATGAGAAATTGGCGGCAATAACTCGACTCCAATTTAAAGTGCAATAATGCCAGGAGAACGTATACCGATGCAACGGTAAACTAGGTACGACGGTAATTTGGAAGTAAGGATTTGAGATTTACTGCCATCGTATGAGGGCTTTTAATAGAATTTTCTATAAACAGGAGCAAGATTTAGACGGGTGATAATTCGTGTGACTTTTTATTGAAAATATAAACGTCGAATTACTGGTGCCTGGCTGTGATTGAGGCGATTCAAGTGGGTAATGTAAAAGCTAACGCAGTGCTGTTTTTTATTTTACAGCAGATATGGTCTAAAGTGGTTTAAAGTGTCACATTTAGCGAAAAATTTGCTTAATGGATATATAACTTATCCCACAGACGCTATCAAAAGTTCAATTTTAAATCATAGTTTATCGGTTAAAAGACACCTAATGTATTTTACACTTTTTCTTTTTTAAATCGCCTTGATATTTTTGGGTTGATATGTAGGGAGTTATTTCAAGAATAATTATCAATAGTAATATCCGAAGATAAATTAAATAAAATTGTCAATAGTTTACCTCATATAATGAGTCTATTCGACATGCACGAGAGAGTATTTTGATAGACTCTTTCGTGAGAAAAATTTAAATGGTGCAAATATACGGAATTTCGCGTTCAGAAATTAGTTTTCCTTTAAATTTTTATAGGGTCATCGATGGTCATTATAACAATTTTGTTCACAAAAAAAAATACTAAAATGATTTCAAGTTTTGAATATAATTTCGCAGCAAGCAATAGAGGCTACAGTGGATAAACAACCTTCAGCAGATACGAAAAAGTTTAGAGATTCTGCGTGGACACTGTTTGAACAATTTTATGATGAAAGAAAATATAAAATAAAAATTTCCGTCTCACTATTGGACCTAATTAATAATAATATTAATTTATTGTACCGTAAATAGGTAAAATGCACGAATCATATCATATATATGGGTCTTGACGACTAAATCGTCCAATAGCGTTTTTCCTTTTATCCTTAAGTCACTAAAATTTGTACAGTTTTTGGCCGAAACAATCATTTCCTTCATGTGACACCCCCATTTTAGTTCGCTTTTCTTCAAAACACTATTTTCCTTTAATTGACATCTGTTTGCTGTTTTATTGTCTATTCTATGCTATACCCACACTTCAACACTTTTGTTGGCATCTCTTCCTTCTATTTTACACCTCGAGTCCTCGAAATTGAAGCCTAAATTATATCGGTTACTTTAATGTTATGTCCCACAATAAATAATTCTAGAAGATTTCGCTTTCTATATGAGACGCAGTCATAGAGAAAAATATAAAAAAGGTGTTATGAAAACGTTTTGCAACACAACTACGAAAGTTTACTTCCGTAAAGCTACTAAACTTTACAAAAAGTTTAATATTTTCGATACATCTAAAGGTGTAACGTTTGAATACACCAGAATTAAAATTGAATTTTCCATAATTATTTTCCCTTAAGATATAAAATTAAAGCCAAATGATATTTGAATTAGAAGTAAGTGAAGATTTAGCACTAGCGCAAATTGTCGATAATTGTACTGGCGCAGTGTTATCAGTGTTATCACTTAATTTTGGTCGTTTTTTACTAAATGAAACATTAAAGTTCTTTGGCTGACTTAAATTTTTCGAAGTCAATAGTTGTTCATAAGTTTTCTCAACTCCTCCTCTACTTCATTCATCTTTCTCTTGGTCATCTTCTTTATTTTGCTTCGATTTTACATTCCAATGTTTTTCTCGTTACTTTAACAAACCGCATTCTCATAATATATTCCAATCTCAAACCTTCTGATTCTTTTGCTGTAACAAAAGTCAACTATACATGATCACACATGTTCCCCTATACGAGACTGATAAGATCTTTATTTGATCTTCTATAGCATTAGTTATCCACTTTATTACCTCTAAACAGCTTTCTTAAGACTCTCCCACACTTAGATATTTCCGAAATATCCCCAAGATATTTCCGATTGCCTAAGAATCCAATATTCGCTTCTAAACATCACCATTAGGCAAAATACTACAGTTACAAATACATAATTTTAGATTTCTGGAAGACACATTGTTTGCAGAGAGTTATTGTGGAAAATGTATTTATATCAACTTTACCTATATTTCGTTTCTACTCCATGGTGCTGTGTAATTAATGCACGCAAATACTTAAAAGATCCTATCTCTTCGAAAGTGTATATTTCTCATTCGTCAGTTATTAATTGTAAATATTGCCCGCCTTCATATTTTTTATGGGAAATATAAACAGAAACTTGAAGGACAGGAAGTAGTAGATGCTGTCGAGAGCTACCTACTCCCCAGAGGAACACTTTTAAAGTACAACAGGTTTGAATCTGGATCGCTGGTCTTCCATTAGTTTTGGAAGAATCAAATGAGCTGAGAAAGAGTCACCAAGAAACAGATTGGAAACGAATAGATAAAAGTAGCCGCTTGTGAAACCTTTTCTTAAGTCTAAACGGAACTTTTCCACTTTACTACTGTTGCGCGCATACTTCATTTTTGTTCTATTGGTTGCTTTTTTCCGTCGATACTTTTTCAATTACAAATTACAATAAAGTCGTCCTCTATGCTATCTTTAGTATATTTAGGACATTTATAATTCTGTTCATTTTTCCCATTCACTTGAGAAATTTTGTATAAAAGTTTCCTCTGATTCTTCATCCAGAGGATGTTATTCGAAAGCTTCTTTCTTTTTTCGTCAATATACGATTTTTTTTTCATAACTCTTTTTTCTGTCGCGATTTTCACTCATTCATCAAGTTTTCTCTTTTCTAGACGTATATACGGTGATCATAGGCTTTCCACACTTTGGCCCATCCTTAGTCAAAATTCTTGACTCTGTTTTTGGGCATGGATTTATTTGTAAAAAGTTTTTCCGGGCTGTTGAGCTGTGGTCTTGTGGAATTACTTGCGTGCGTTTCGTTCACAATTGCGGTGCACATCTTCAGCGGCGAGGTCGAAGTTTCCTTCGCGATGGCTCGTCGTTAAATGATTGTTAAAGTTTTGTAGCATTGTTCAAAAAGAGCACAGATAGAAAGAGTTCCATTTGGCTAATCGTCCATTGTATCTCCATGGATACCATTATGACACCTTTTATTCATAAAATCGAAACAATACATTAAGTTGTTTGGAACATTTGTAATTTTTGTAGAAAAAACGACAAACAATATTTTTAACATAAAATATGTGTAATGAAGCAGAGGTTCTGCTAGTATAAATAATTTAATGTTCCAAAGTCATCCTCATTACTATCATAATGAAATGCTGATTCATTGTTTTATTCACTAATCCAATAAATTACGCAATCACTGTGTGTAATAACCCAATAATAAAAAAAAATTATACGCAAGGTCACATACATAAAAAAAAATCATGTCGCAAAACTTGTTAGACTTTGATATTATTAACCTTGCTTCCACTCTTCATCTAAATGATACTTAAAAACTGTCAAACAGTAATTGCCTAAGCACCGCTTAATACTAAACCCAAAGTATGTATATTCGTATTTATATTCAGGTTACCTTGGCACACGAGTAAATTCTATTCGTATTTCAAATATTTACACACCTATAAACCTGTAACGTGTGAGGTCTTTAAACAAGTTTTCCGTAATTTACGTATCCATTATCCGTTCAATCAAAAAAATCTCTATCTACGTCCGTTAATTGGCGATCATTGTAAAGAAGAAGTTGATGAGTTTTACCTATCGCAATCATGTGGCTATTTTACTATAGGACGAAAGAGAGTGGCTCGTTAATTCGCTTTTTGCGTGACGGATAAACATTCTTAATACGTGTCATTGTTTCTGGCTCATTAAATATTATAAGCTTTAACTTATAACTAGTTTTCGTTGTCATTGCAAAACGCTCAATAGCTTTTGCGGTATGGATGTTTAGATTAATAAAAATCCTACCTACTTGGCCGCGATTTCAAAATATCAGCGAGCAAGAAAGATGATCTAGCTAAGGTTTCAACTAAAATATTTTATTTATTAATAATGAGATTTTCATCCTAAATTATCATTCAACCATTCTTCCACTTATTCAGTATATGCACGAATTTCTCCGTATAATACATTAGGTTAACCAGTAGCACTGAAGATCCTTCGTAAGGTGAAACATATGTATGCTATGCTAATATCAACTGAGTGTGACACATGTTTTTAATGTGACCTAAAATATTTTCGTAGTTACGTGTTCTCTCTCACATTTGTTTATATTAGACAAATTTCCCAAATATGTGCCAATGTTTAAACAAGTATTTTTTTTAATTAATAATTATATTCTAATCATCCTACCATATTCCAGCTTCTCTGTGTGATAGACGTTTTGCTTTGGTTTCAAAGAATCTCTTATCTGAAATTTCGAAATTAGCAACGATAGGAAATCACGCAAATGACTCTACTAAGGTATACTTTCAGAATTGATGACAACGCTGTAAAGTAATTGATTTTTCTTTTTATTCACCAAATATTTTCTATATCAGGGTGATAGACTACAATAGAGAACAATACAAAATAAACGAAGAGAAAAGAAAATAAAAGATTATCACCACATACCTTTATAATCCTTAGGATTGTGGTTAAAGCTCCAAATGTTTATAAAATCCCTTAATGCTGTGAATGAATCCTTGTTTTCGCCTTCTTTTCAGTTTCTTATTAGTTTAGTTGTTCCCACTATTTCTCGCCATTCTTTGCTATTTCCTCGCCTACTCAAATCTTTTAAGATCTGTCTCTGTTTTCAGCTCATAATGGAATCCATTGCTTCATTTTTCTCATCGCCCGCATTGATATTCTCTTCATTTTATGTCGAGAATAATTCAATCTTTATCTTCTTGTGCTCTTCTCTCCCCTTCTGTTGATATGCCGAACCCAAGAAGAAGTCAACCAGGTGGCAAGAAACCAAAAAACGTCGACCAATAGACAGAGTGTATTTTTGCAATATGGAGGAAAAAGACATGTCTACATATACGGAACTTGTCATGGCCGGACCTAATACTATTCTCAATGTCTTTCCTTCAATTATTTTCAGCTCTTTTTCTAGCCTTTTATTGTCACTCGTGGTTCTGGTTTTTGTTAAAACTTTTCTTTGCTTACTAAAATGATTTCCAGTTTTCAATAGTGTCTTACTTCTTCCAAATGTTTGGTATTGAATTTTTATCCTTAGTTTTATTATGTTAACAATATTGGCCGTAATTGGCATTTTTTTAGTTAAATAAAACACAATTAAAAACTATTAATTGTTAGTTGGGCACAACCGCACCCTCAAGTAAATTAGTTGTTAGCTGACAATTACAACTCCTTTTTCGCATCTAATGAAGCTGTAGTTGAAACCAACAACTAAGGAAGTGAACCGAAAAAAATATATTTATGCCTACAGCCAACAACTAGCAACATGTACTTAACAGTAAGGTTATCGGTAATCATATCCGCAATTTTTGATATTTGCCTTAGATATACATACATTACAAATCCCTAATTTCTCCTATCCACTAACTAAAATTTGGTTTTCTTAATTATTTCTAGCTCAAGATAAAATTAGTAAAATATCTGTAAATATACAGGCTGATTTTCGACTTTGTTTAACTTTTATATTTTTCAATAAAAATTAAGCAATTTGATATTTTGTCGTTTACACTTTTGCGTAAATAAGAGTAAACCTGACATTTTAAACGAAACGTCCTGTCTATTGGATAATGATGTATTAGTTTCTCTATGTCCATGGTTACCAGATCTTTAGTTTTTATCGTTCAATCTACAGCCTTGCAACATCGCTGAAAATCTTCTTAAATATCAACATAACACTAAGAAACTGCAATTATTACGCCCTTTCTGTTTTTTACAAATACCAGGACGTTATAAACTGCACTTTGACAGTTGTGTCATGAAAATTATTATTATTTTTTTCTTTTCAAATAGCATATCATGGGACTCTATGATAATTTACAAGACAAATTTTCGAGATTCCTGTCACAAAAATGTGCTAAGTTATTGCTCTGTAGATCAAAACTATCAGTAGGATGCTGTTTAATCCAAAAAGGCCCATTTTGAAACGTAGAATACCAAAATCGCGTCGAAAACCAGATATCCCTGATGAAAACAGAAGTATGAATGATTTTAATGATAGCTTTGTCTTGAAAATACTCCTTGGCACTCTTTGGTTTTTTTTTTCTTGAATGTTAGATACCTACTCTAAAGGGATGATTGTCAAGTGTAGGAAATGAAAGTTACATAGAAAGCCAGATATCTCTAATGGCAACAGAAGGATGAGCAACAGTCTTTAGTTAGAGGATCAATGATGTTCTATTTAAAAGGAATACTTTTTAATGGAAAAACTGTGTGATGTTGACAGTTAGGAAGCAGTTTCAGCAAAATCACAGTACTGTAGATTGCAAGATAAAGGTCAACATTTTGGTAAAACGAAAACGAACAAATCATGTTTTCCTATTCAGAAAGTTACATAGCATTCAAACATTAAAAAATATACAGTTAGTCCATTCATAATGACAGACTTACCCTTATTTCCGATGAATCCGGCAATGACGATATATGAAAATATAAGCCATAAAATTAAATATTTTCGATATATACATTCCAGATATTATTAAATATACCAAGTGTCTCAGCCCATAAGTCCATGCCCATAACTTCTCTATTGATAAATATGTATTTTTTAATAAAATTCGAGATGTGTTATTTACTGCAACATTTTTCAATTAATTTAACCTATATTGCAATATTTTAATACTTCTAGTTTTACCGAAAATATGGTTAAATTTAAAGTTTTAAGTGGAATTCCCCGTATAAAAAACCATTTAAGTTGTTAGTTTTTGTTACTTTGTTACCAAAAATGAATTTTTATTTTTCAATCTAGAGTGCTACCAATACGCTAATAATATTCCCAACTGTTAACAACACCAAGAGTAGAAATATTACAATCTTTATTTCACATGTCTACTAGGATGTAACAATATACACTTCGATAGTTTTTCCGCAAAAGAAGGTAATATATTTCAAATAAAACTTCATGAATCCTTTGCCTTAATTTAAAAGAGATTTTTTTAGTGGTTTCAATGACCCGCTTAAAGTATGCAGTAAGGATATATCCAGCATTTCTAATCTTCGGAGAAATAACTTTAAATTCGAATAGCAAGTACTTGGTTTAATTGAAATCAGAAAAAGTTTCTCTTTTAGATTCTAATATGCCAAAATATACAGGGTGTACCATTTAAAATTTTAAATTTGAGTATATTTGCGATAAAACCGGGAGTGATAAAAAAAGTCTGGTTAAATAAATAAAAAGTTAATGTAAATAAAGTATTCCGAATTAATTTGTTAAAAGATTATTATAAATAAAAATGTTATGGGCAGGGACCTATGAGCTGGGACTTCTCAAAGCCACAGAAATCAATCCAATATTGTGGCCAATTGTATTATGCCACTATTTAGTCAGACATCTCTTAGGAAATGCGAGACAATTTAATTGTTAGGTGCTGCTTAATCCAACTTAAACTAAATAATTAGTGGTTGTTAGTTGAGACCTCCTCTTTACCTTGTAGTTGTCGATTTCAACTACAATTAACCTAATTGACTAACAACTAAATTGTTAGTTGCTGGATGCAGACCCAACTAACTAATTCAGTGGTAATTTCTAGTTATTAATTGAAATTGATTTTGGCCAATATTGAATGTAGTACGCCTGTCTCAATTGCGCCCCCAATGTATAGTTGAATGTGTAGGTATTTCAATTTGGTGCTTTTGTAAGTGATTAATTTCTGTGCTATTTTACTTAAAATTTTCATTTATTTTATCTTTTTTTTTTCATTGATTTCCAACTGATTCTTCTTTTCTTTTCTCTTGCTCTAGTCTGTTGATTGCGTTATCACATCTTTTTCATGATTTGCTATTATCCATCCATAATCGACATACGCTACAACTTGTAATGCATTAACAAGAATATCAAGGCAGTTTGGTTGTTCTCATGATACCTTCTAACGTTAGAGTGAATAGAATTAAAGAGATTCCAACAAGAAGTTTTATAATAGAACAAATTTCTGACATGCAAATATCGGATACAGCACTAGTGTTTGTTTTCGATTCTGAATTCCGATCATTTTGCTTTATTCTCTATCGTAATCTACCACCCTGATAAGAACACAAATTTAGGTAGAAAACATTTGGTAAATAAAGTTCTTTACTGTCAACACTTTAAATCTCATACTGAATATCTGCAATATGTGCGCAGAAATTTAATGCTTTCTTACGCGTATTAATATTAAGTACTCCCTACTTCTTTTCAAGTCAGTTAGCATTCTGCGTCTTTATAGTAACTGTCTACTTGTTATTACTACAAAATGAACATCGGCAATTATGACTCTCAAAACCATTTGCAACATAAATGACAATCTTAACAACTCAATCGCTAATACTACAATAATATGGTTCTGAAAGTGTATAAAACGAAAGAAACGACAACAGAAATCGGATAATATGCGGTCTTGTTCGATCGTGCTGTGTCTTGTACTACTGCAACACAACAGATGTGCTGCTAGCGATTGGAACTCGGAGGAGGGATATCGTGCTAGTGATTCCAAAGATGTGGTTAGTGATAGTGATAGACATCAAACGTACCATCATAAACTAAGGCATAAACAACTCCTGCCGTTACTGCGAGCCGCTTTTAACTTCGAGGACGATGAAGTTTCGACAGGCGATGACATTGGAACCACGAAAGCCCCACAGTTAACCAATTCTCAACGGATAAAATATAGGAAAGCGCCAAGGATGCATCGTAAACAGCGTAAACACTTCCTTCTGAATACCCCTATAGAGGATGAAAATGTTACCAAAGTGAGTTACCCCACAGCCAACAAAGATTTGGAAAATCTCATGAACATACAGTTAGACGTTACGATAACCAATGGTGACGAAAAGGCCATGGCGAAAGAACGAATCTTGCAGGATAAATCTAGGACTTTATGTAGACGGCGAAGGTATACTGAACCATATCAGATATGGTAGAAGATATGATAGATATGACTACTATATGCACAATGCAGCAATACGTCTCTTGTGGAGGTTGGTCTACTTATGAGCCCCATCGTTGTGTATCAGACTGTGGTGCTCTTTGTCAAAATCCTTGTGTCAGATATCCTAAACCGACATACTCACCTGTATCAATTTATAAAGGAAGTGGAAAGGATTGGTACGGGCCAAAGTATGGTAAGTTTAAAAAGAAAAAGTTTGAAATTTTCAACTTTATTGCTTTTGATTAAGGAATTTGATCGCATTTAACAAAAAAAAAAGATATGTAACGTTAACTAAATTTACACTTACGGTTAAATATACAGGGGCGGGCTTAAATAAATTTTACGTTTCTTTCGGAAAACTGAAATATTTATTGCTTTTATTACAAATGAATGCGAAAAATAAGTATCGAGTAATCAATTAAAAAATAAACATGAATTAGTAGCAAATTTTATGCGATAGATTTTTGATTGGAATTCCAGATTTTGTTTAGAAAGACGCAAGTTCAAAATATCGTGCTAGCAACTATTCTTTTAAGTCCTGAAAAAGTCCATGATTTCACATTTTTCCATGTCTTATTCATACAAAGCCTAACCAAAAACATCTTTGCGTCAGCACTCATCTGTATTTAGATTTTACTCACTTCATCTTGAATAATTGCTATTAACAGCAATAAATTAAGCCAAATAAGCATAAAAATATAAAATAAACATCTTGTTAATTAAATTTGTATTTTTATAATAATCGTGTCATGTTGCAAAGGAATACTTTATGTTAAATTTGTCCTCTCTTTGATATTTAAAGGTTCCATTTGAAAACCTTTTCGAAGCATTTTCGATATTAGCCATTATTAAAAAAGTAGTCAAGAAAAATGAAACTGTGCTGAAAGTGCTTCTCTTCTAGAAAGCACTTATTAAATTTTAAAGATTTTTTTTTGCATAGAATTGAAGATTAACAATACTTATAACGTTGGAAATTCCACAAAAAAATTTTTTCTATATGAGATCACCGCCAAAAGCAGTTTGTTTTTAAAAGTTTCATTTAAAACGTTGATTTGACCTAAAGTATCTACCAAGTCCTTCAACATTGAGTTGAACGCAAGTTCCTTTTATATCCACAAATAGTTTAATTTTATTTTTTTACCACATTTTTTATTTTTTTCTCTAAGAAAGAACTCTTAAAAGTGAATAGTTTTATCTCTATATTTTCGTTTTCAAGATCAATATTACCAATTCACCAAATTTTCATTTACTGGATGCTTTATTTAGGAAAACTAAATTATTACAAATCATCCCAACCCCGTGCTCCACCTAAAAAGGTACTACACAAGGCTACCTATTCTAGGTAGTATATGGGTTTCATAACAATTGAAATGATCCTACTCTAACTAAATAACTTCCCTATGATTCTTAATAACAAAAATATAATACAGTACCGACCATATCAATACTACTTTTGAGAAATGATAAAATATGTGAAATGTGATTAGTTCACATAATCGCGAGTCTACTGTAAATCAGTCAGATATCAGTTATTATCAAATGCGCCCATGGAACGACTTTCATTATCTCCCAGCATTCGCCAAGGACACTGATTATATATAATATACTTATATAAAATCAATGGCCACGGAGTAAGGGAAAACCATGGCAAAAACCTTACTCTTGGAGGATCTGGGAAGAAATCCCAGACCTTATTACTGATAGACGCAAATTATTATTATCCTTCTGAGTGCCGAAGAAGCAGGCCTCCACATCTCCTCAATTCTGACAGCCTTGCCGTTCTCGCGTAGCTGCTCTTTTCTTCACACATTCAGAAGTCGAACAGGAAAGATGATGACCTAAAAAACAAACAAAACAACAGCAGTACCTATTCTAATATTTAATAATAACTTAATCCTAATTATTCTAACCAAGAGTAATTAAATAAAGATTTATATTTTAAATATTTGTAGTTTAACACCAATTCCGACCACCAAAGAGCATAAAATATTCATTTATAAGCGTGCTACCCTACTAACCATTTAAATATCATGCCGTAGCCTACCTAGTTCTTTAGCAGCATTACTAAAAAATTCCCACCATTCGATCGATTCATTATCTCTAATATCTGTTTCGCGTCGCGGCCAATTAACCCCCTAGCTAATGCCCTAACCTCCGTACGCGACCGCCACTCATCAGTGAGTGGACATTCAAATAAGACATGCCCCGCTGTATCTACCCCACCACACTCACAAAGCGAATCATTAACCCTCCCAATTCTACATAAAATGATTTAAAATTTACCGTGACCTGTTATTAATTCTACCGCCTGATACGATAAATTAACCCTCACTTCCCTAAAACGTGTAACGCTACCGATAAATTTCCCAGTCCACCTCCCATTTAAGGTATTATCCCACCTACTCTGCCAATCAATATCTAGTTTATCCCTAAACGCTTTTTTAACTACACTAGCCGAAATTAGACCAAATCTAATAATCAAGCTATCTCCCCCAGATACCGCCTCTTTCGCTAATTGATCCGCCCTCTCATTACCGATTGTACCTACATGAGCCCTAGTCCAACATTACTGGATGCTGATCTTTTATTGTGTTTGTAGAATTGAAATAATCATAGTTTTTAATGATTAGGATTAAATTAATGGGACATCCCATATAACTATCTGTAAGTGTAAAACCCTAACAGAATTGACAAAATCGATATATTTTGGTAAAGCCTCTCCCCCTTCCACTACCCTACTATTTCATTAATTTACTAGGCAAAGGTGCGCTTTATAAAGCTATTAATAGGCCTCCTTAACGCAATTTAAAAGTTGCGTTGTGCAGTTTCGTAAGAGAACAGTGCCTTTTTGCGTAAGTTGATTTGCACGACAATAGTTTGAGGAACTGAAGTGCATTTACCTCGATGTATTACAAGCCAAAATAATAACCGAACATTAGGTTACTATTTGAGATTTTTACTATAAATAATTTTGTTTATCTACGTAATACAAAAAAAGAGTCTTTAGTATTTATGGTAGACAGTTATTCCTTTGCTGCAACCTGTTCGTTTGTTTCACGAGATTATAACCGATAAATAAACAATAGAGTAGTACAAACAAACCGACAGATATTTGTTCAGCGGGCATCTTGCCAAATCGCCCCTCTATTTTGGGATGGACGATTGGCAATGCCAATGCCAAATATATTTAGACATACGATTAGATAATTGCAGGAAACACTCTGAGTTACATAGTGACAAAAAAACTGCAAAATTTATTATTTTAAGATTTGGAGTTTTTGCTCGATTTCGTACAAGTGATTCATATTAGGATAATTAGATATTTAAACAATAATTTGTTTTCTCGTCCAATACCAAAACATGGTGACTACTAATTTTCTCTAATTTTTTGAAACAAGCATGCGGAACATATTGAACTATAAGTATAATTTAGATTCATTTCAAAAACGATATAGATTTCTTTATAGTATATTGCTAGCAATCCTTTATTCGGTACAATTTTATAATCAATCAGCTATTACAACAGATTTTTCGGAAAATGTATAATTTTTATCTATAAAAATTATGTTTGGGTACCAAAGCAATACGTACACCCAAAGAAAAAAGAACCCGTCCAGTTTGAGTGAGAGAGAAGACTGTCTCACTTAAAATGGACGGGTTGTTCTTTCTTTAGGTGTTCTGAGAATTGGCAAGTGTGTGTCAGGTTTTGTAAACTATCTATCTATACTAACACTAAATTAAAACCGATTTTTTTTACTTTTTATCATTATTATACTGGGAAGTGGTGCCACGCAGCATCAAATACCAGTTTCGAATGCTTCAAGTTCCATTCCGCATTCTGGAGATGAAAATGCAGAGAATTAAAATTAATTTTAAAAATAATGATGTAGGTGTTAGTCATTCTAATTACTGAACTAAAGTAGACCACAAAAAAATACTCCGCAAATTGTGTGCCATCGTGAAAACGGAAAAAAAATTGACTTGTATAATCTTTTGGTATAAGAAAAAACAGCGTTTTTTGAGCCGACTGTACATCGCTAAAGAATGTAACCTAGGGTTAGAAGTTTGTATCATATATCAAATACCTTGTATAAATTTACAAATATACGTGTAAAGTAGTTATTATTATTGATTATTACATTACTTATTGCTGAATACATTATAGACTGCACTTGAGTTTCAAGGCTGCTACTAATGGATGACAGCTGAAGCCAGTGAACGTACTAGACCTGAGCAGCCTCTTTATCACTTTCTTTTGCTTACTTGAGGGGCCCTTTTTCAAACAGTAAACAAAAAGATTGGTATATACAAAATATATTTGCAAAATAACAACAAAAAAACAAGAAATTTAATTAAAAAAAAAATACATTAAGTCGACATTTTTTTCGGCGAATGCAAAACAGTAAGCATGCTGTCATAACCTTTGAGAAACCGAAGGCAAATTTATTAATAATTCTGTCAATTCCTTGTTCCTTGATGGCATAAATTTTCTGAATTTCTAATTTCATGATATGGTTTTAAAAGAAGTTCTTTTAATCAATATTTAGATAATAGGAGCAAAACTGTCATGAAATATTCAGATTTGGAACCATGGTTTCTTAAAAATAAGCTAGGCTGACGTAGACAATAATTAGACGATGCAATACGTTGCAGAAAGTAATTTTACTTTCAAAATAAATAGCAATTGTATTTCCCTGAAACCAATTATTATGAGATAGCGCCATATTAACATGCTGCTGTGATTTTTCATGGCCAATAATACATTATTGAAAAATACTTTTGATAAAAATGCCATTAAGCCATGACGGAGAAATATGACTTCCTTTGACGATCAGCTAATAACCAATAAAAATGACATATTTATGCCTTGTATAAAGTAATGGAATAACCTGAGCATGGACTTACCATTTTTAAACCAGGCTTGTTTAAATATGAATAATAAAATTTTGAAAAACATTGTTGGATCCTGTGCTCCTTAAGATTAAAATGATCCCAATTCCGTTTATTTCGTATGATATCGTGCATAAAATCAAAAATATTAAAATATTAGTTTGTAATAATCGAAAAATAACAAAATTGAGTTTTCAGTAACTCACTTTTTCACACTGTTAAATTAATTAAATTAATTTTCACATTAAACTATAGTTCTTTTTTTGATTTACCGCAAATCCTTATTTAAATAATATACGTGTAGGAATACTAATATTAATACTCAAATCAGTCACAGTACTTGATTGTTGAAACAATGATGATAATTTTGGCATGCTTTTAGAAATATTATCATTTTTTGTTGAAGGTTTTTTTTTTAAAAGCCCCGCAGGAATAAACTCTTTTTTCTTCGCTCGTATTTTCGATAATTCGCTACAATCTAACCAGCAGTAAAAATATATGCAACACTAAAATTTCGTGCGACTTAAAAAATGCCGCTTTTATAAGTAAGGGGCAGCATGTTGTAACCTAATAATAATTCTTCTTGACTTATGGTGCCCACTGTAGGATATACTCCGTCCACTGTAAATCAAAATTTCCTAAAAACTCCAAAACCATCTTTCCATAAATAAATATATGTTCAAGTTCCTTACCATATAATACTTATTTTTAGATGTAATGCTTCACTTGCTGAAAATGATTGACATTTGGTAATTCAAATAACAAAAATATTAACATTTTATGATCGAATCACAGAAGATGCTTTAAACAAAAAAAAAAATATTTGTAACTTTTCTATTGGCCGAGAAAACAGAATAATATAGAAAGAAGAGAAAAATACATATTACGAGCGCATCCATCTTAAGTTGCAAATTCCAGAAAATGATTTCGCACGTTTTTTGTGCTCAGAAAAATATCCATAATTAGTTGAAAAAAAGAAATTATTATTTTTAAAACGATTTATCCCTTGTAAATCTTTGACATTGTGTACATATTGTTTGTGTTATATTTATGTATATAATTGGCGTTAGATACTTTTCACCAGCGAATTGTGTGTGTATATATCGTTAACCAAGCACACTATCTTGTCAAAATAAAAATCAACAATGTAATCTAAACTAAACTTTACAAAATCCATATTGCTTTATAAATTTCTATTGAATTAAAAGCACCTATCACACCTATAAGACCTATAACAAAGCTTTAATATTACACACACTACCATAAATATTTACACGTTTAAACAAGCATTGCGTTACACATCAAAGGCTATGAAACGCGTTCGTAACAATATCCGTTGCTCCAGTTTTTGCGATATAATTACGTAAAAAATTAGCCGATGTAACAAATACGGTTACAGCCGCTCCATTCATTAAATACTTGGAAAACGAACATTTATAAAGCCGTCACTTACAGATAATTGCGCTAAAAATACGATGGGCCTCATCGTGCTGGAAATTTGTTTTAGATATAGGTTACGCGATAACTTCATGACGCCAAAGAGTACAGGAAGTAACCTATTTTTTCCTATGGGAGTTAAAATCTTCTAAATTTATTTTAGGTTGTCGTGCTTATTAGAGTAAACATGTTAACGCTAAAATTTAGAGGATGTTAGTGTTTGAGGTGACGGATTTTACGATTAGTTTCGTTAACGAACTAGAATTACACGAAATGATTATTAACAAGCTTAGTCTAGTACTCTAATTAATTATATTAACTAATTTAAGCAAATGGTGTTGTTAAATACGGAATATTGGACAATTATATTGAGAGGAGCGAAATACTTAATTCAACAGTTTAATGTTTGAGCCATCAAAGCGAGCGATCTTATCCACCACCTTGTGCAATCCATTCTACGACCATTCTGGCTACGGGAGAACATATACATACATTATTAAATACGACAAAAAATAAATCGACGCGTGTTTCTGTACCAGTTACGTTGCGAAGCACACTTTCTTGGCGGCCGTTTTAAATTTTGAATGACCCCAAGACAACAAGACGATGCTCTCAATCAATATCTTCTATAAGCAACATAATCCACTCAAACTAATGTCGCTCCAATTAAATGTCTTAGATTATATTCTGAATTGATCTGTCTCTGAATATTGAGTAGTAGAACGCATTTGTATGTTTGGATTTTTTTTTGATCACTTCATTTTTTCGCAATACAATGCTGTACGGGAATGTATATATGTATAAGATAAGGATGATAAGACACTACGACCTAAACGATTTAGCATGACCCCCTGTGTACATCTTACTAGGTCTACAGCTGGCCGTTGAATCCTATTCCTTTGCAGAATGTGAGAAAATTTGGAATTAGGTAAATCTTCTACCTCGACTTAATATGTTTCCAGGTGTGATGAGCTTGAGTTCCACAGTGTTACGCAGTTTGAAAGAGGATGATAAATGCTTATCATACAGCGGCATACATATACAGCGTGGTAAAGAGGTAGCACAAATCTACTTAACGGAATTAACAAGTCATCCCAAATGCTTAAAGAACTGTTTCATTTATATAAATCATGATTAGTTAACGTAGATTACGATAATAAATACGCAGCAATATACAAGCAAGTAATTACATTATCAGAGAATGGAAAATACCAGAAAAATTGATGTCCCCAAAAACAAATCAAAAGCTGTTTGGACTATCCTCAACAACAACGTAAGAACTATGCCGAAAAAAACCTGGGTAAACGATTAACAGCAAATGACTATATTTTGACATAACCATATCTGTTAGTCGTATGTCACAATATAATCATATACATCAGAAATAAGTATAGGAATGCCTTCAATATGGAACCGCAGATTCCCGCATCTCTTTCAAGTCTAATAAAATCGCAGCATCATTAACTCGCGATCACATTATATACCTAGAATCCATTCATGAAATTAATTTAATAAACATTGTATTAAAAATAAATAATTCGCAATCTGCAGCCTTTGACAAAAAAAAACCTACAAATGTCCATAATTAAAAATGGTTATATCACATCTTAACGCCACTTGCACATACTATAAATAATTCTTGACTGGTATCTTTTCCAAATTGCCTAAAAGTAAACAAAGTACCCGTTCACAAGAATAGCATCAAATGTATAATGGAAAAGGTTCTGGCAAAGAGATTGACAACTTTTTTAGACAAGTTTGGCCTGATAAACCTTCAACAGCATGGTTTTTGTAATAGATTCTGAATCATAATGGCTCTAACTTGCATTCTAAATGAATTATGCACGAGGATTAATGATGGAGAGATTGTATTATCGATATTAGTGGATCTCACTAAAGGGTTCGACAGCATACACTACAATAAATTCGCTGGGAAATCTGAAGATATTGAAACTAGAGACAACTGCAAATATCATCTTGTTACAAACCTACAGCGAATAATAAAGTTTAATCACTGTTATTCTAGTAGAATCTACTTACACGCTGGTGTGTCTCAAGGATCTATATTAAGTTCACTATTGTGGACATTATGCATGAGCGACTTCAAATCGAATGCTCACAATAGTAAACTGGTTATAAGCGCGAACGATATCACTATCATTAACAGCAAGCTAATGTAATAGAGCTGTCCCAGAGTTACTCAAATCAAGTAAACAATATACGGAAAATGATCTTTCCATGAATCAACTAAAACCAAAATAGTACAATTTTCAATATCAGATGCACGAATAAAACGAAAGCATACACTGTTGAAAATTACGGTGTTGGCGTATTTTGCGCTAGTCAAATATATTTAGTGTTTGATTTTTCCAAACTTTGCCAGACGAGTTGACTACGCGTATTTAATAGAACAGAAATGACTAGAATTCCGTGTGAATTCTTTGTTCAGATACGAGGATTGACAATTTTTCTAGACATTCAGAAGCGTCAACCAATCAGAATTTTTCCCTCGGATAGAAATATAGAAACCCCACCTATTCTAATACAGTATTGCATTATACGCACCACCTGCATTGCACGTGTATCTGTTTTCGTGTTTGATTCTCCGTATTAACATATCCAAACAAACACCAAATGTGACTGACTTGCGAAGTGTAACCTCGTGTTATTAAACGTTAATTCCAGTGGGCATAAAAAAATTCAACATCTTAAAGATGTATTGGGAACATCTATTTACGTAATTAGTTTAGACTTGAATCAAATAGCATAAACATTCACTTAATTTTATAATAGTTCTCAAAAAATCATTTTAAAATTGGTACGTTTAGTTGAAACCAAAACTTGTGAATGAGTGCTTTTGCATATTTATAATTGAGAAAACGTCTTAAAGAGAGAATATTGTAGCACTAAGAAATAGGAGTTGCATATTAAAAAGATGTTGTGTTTAGAAAATGGTGTAAAACACCCATTCCCCGCATTCATTTAGTTAAACAGCTAGTAAATTTGTCTAGTCTAGATCAAATAAAATGTGACTAGAAGTATTTTATAATTCCACGTGTCAGTTGGACAAAATAACCCCTTAGCAATAGACAATACTTGACTATCTTTGCTCGTCAAATTTAAACTTCTATAGTTCACGACAAAATAACACGAAAAGAGTGTGGACCTCTCCTGACTATTAAATTAGTCAAAAAAGTGTTAAAATTTTCAACAGTGTACGTGTAAAAATGGAAAACAAGCCTATCGAACAAACGTCGAAATATCAGAAAAACTACTTGGTATTACTCTGGACCAGTGTCTGAGCTGCAAAAGTGGTATAGATACTCTCATATTATTGAAAAAGTTGTTAAAATAAAAATGACTATTAATTAAGCCTATTACTCGGTGAAGAAAAGATCTTAATGATACCTTTCAGTAGATATTCTTAATAATAATAATAATAATAATAGAATTTATTGACAACTACTACATTTCAAATGCATTGTCAAAAAGACTATATCATCCGTGAGTGCTCTTCCTATAGCCTTGCCTTTTGGGTTGATCTTCGCTCTGCCGTAGGTTAATCAATTCTTAGTCAATGATGTTGTTCATTCTCGACCATTATTTTCACAAGAAATTTTGAGTTTTGACGAAATTATTAGGCACTGCTAATTTTGATGTTACTTCTGTCAACATATGACATTCATATTCTTCTTGTTACTTCAATACATTGTCTATGTATTCATAAGAATTTTTGATTTTCATTACCTTTTGATGTACAATGATACAATATCAATGTGTGTTGACCAAAATGGATTAGTAAAGATTATTAAGTTATTACATAAAGCTCATTAAATTCCAATTGCATGCCTAATAAAAGTTGTTTGGTAATTTATTTCCTTTTATTCATTGATAGAAGAGCAGTTGTCTCATCCTCAATGTTTTGATTGCTGGAGAAGCCAATTTTTTTTTTTTAATAGGAATTCATTTTCCTTCTTTATATTTTAAAAAAAGGTTATTTCTTCTTTGTACCTATGAATGTTTTCAAATCACTTATTAACAAAATTTTGGAGGAAAATTCAATTTTGTGATATGAGTTGTAGAATCGCAAAAAGTAATAAAATCATCATCATTTATTAGAAAAAGGGAACAAATGTTGGTTCTTCTAACAATTTATTATGAGATAAATAGTTTTTCTCTTGACTTTTGTAAATAAATGAAATTTAAAAAAAAATGTGGTCGCATGGAAAATGAAGGTGGTTGCTATAACAACCAAAGCCTTGTAGGTTAATAGGTTGATGATAACTGCCGTTATATAAACGAAAAGAAAATAAATTACCAAACGAATTTTATGCGCGGCCTTTTTTCATACAATTTTTCATACACGTTGTAAAAATCGAAGGAGAAAATGTTGGTTTAGCATAAGGTAAAGTCAGGTAAGTGTGTAACCGGGGCAAGTGTGTAGTTTGGCTACATTTATTTTTAAAATTAAAATATGAATGTCCTCTGTTATATTACTAATGTACTAAACTTCATACTAGTTTTACAACTAAAAAATCACGTCTCCTAACGTGTAATAACTTAGATATCTTGTAAATTTATCAACCTTATTAAAAAGGCATCAGTATAGTATTACACACTTGGCCGAACTAAAGGATAATGCTATTAATATATAAAATGCGGAACGGTTACACACTTGCCCCATTTTGCTGGGTAAGTGTGTAGTATTGACAGTGTTTAAAATTTCTTTTTTTTCTAGTAAAACCGTTGATAATTATAAAAGGCCTATCTATTGAAGGCTACAACTGGGCATACATTACGTACTTCTATGTGTAAAATTTATCAAAATGTCTTATTATGTGAACAGTGTTACATTTTCTTCACACTATGCAATTTTTACTACACACTTACCTGACTTTACCTTATGCAAAAAATTAAAGCGATTAAAAATAGATCAATATATCAACGTTATGATGATATTTAGATGGATGCTCTTTATTGTTTTTAAGTTGTTGCAGCAAATACCATTTTTTGTATATCTGACATGGTTGAATTATTCTAATAGCAATACAAAACAATTACTTTTCCAACATTTCATGCCAGTGAAATCGACTATAAAGTACACAAATTAACCACAGCGATTTACCGTACTTTTACGATTTCATTTAACGCTAAGTTAAATGCATTTATACCTATTACGATTTACTGTTCATTTGTTTTGTTTTCTTTTTCAGTTTAGAAAAATTTTTTTTTGTTATGCATATAGTATTAGCCATAAATGTCATTTTAAGGGTGATGACGGGTAGATCGAATTGAACGATATTTTAACGTCAATACTGATTATATTTGCATTTAATAAAAATAGTTATGACGGTATTAAAGTAAATCATGGAAGGTAACTAAACTACTAATATTCTTGCATAATAACAGGAGAAACATGAACATATATCGTAAATGATTAACGACAGTAACAACAACTCTAACTTAGCACAATATCTACATCATTCTAACGCAAAAGTTTTCATGAGTTAACTAACTTGATTTACTTCAAAATACCGATACAGATGAATAAATGAAAATATTACCATATAATTTCGTTTCGTCTCGTAGGAAATCTGGTTTTCATACCAGCAAATTCCAATTCAAACTCGTACAAGATTTACACCCATGCATTCATACATAGAAAGCATTAATAACACACTGTTGCATTTCTCTGATTTAAGCGCTCAATTTATTGCACCTATTAATACTAACATTTTGACATAGTAGGATTTTATTTATGGTAAAGTTTCTCGTGCGCTAGACATTAACACACAAATTCATCCGTATATGTGTTAAGTTAAGACGTCCAAGCAGAAACGCAACGGCATATCTGTGTATCTCGCGTATATTTCCGGTTCTAATATCGTCGATAAATCGCTGAATTCATTGCGCAGTGCACGCCGGTTACCCGCTCGGTACAAAACGTGCAGCAAATAAAATGTAATTTACGACCCTCGTCGATTGATCTGTGCATCGTCCAGTCAGATATCTATCTGTTAAGTTGGCCTTTTTTTATTGGAAAATGCCATTAATTTGTTCGAAATATCGTCACGAATGTGCTTCGAAAAGAATTCGTTTCTCATTTATATACGTAGTGAATAGTAGATGATAGATAAAAGAGGTAATTATGACGAAAAGAAAACAGTTAAGAATGTGCAGCATCAACGAATTATACAAACCTTAAATGACTGAAGCTTAATTTAGATAATTTAGGTCTTAATTTCCCATTTTGTTATGGGAAAGTGGTTTCTACTATTCAATTACTATCTATTATTGGAAAAATGTGATCTTTCTAAGATGTTAGTCCTCCAGTGGGCCAGGAAGTCCTTTTGGTGCCCTTTCGACAAGATTCGACAAGTAAATGCCATAATAATTCCTTAAATTTTTATATGTAGCTCAACATTAGCCACTTTTAGAAACGGCAGAAAAACCAAATATGGAGCAATAAATAGCAGGATAATGACAGTCCATGAACGCCTCATGCGTGGCCTCAAAATGCAACCTGTGTGATAAGTGATACACCGCTAATACCATTTTCGCTTCTTCTTCACATCCAGTAAAGAGAAGTAACTATGAACAATTGTAAAACGGTAAAAGAGATGTCTCTGGGAGATGAAATTGTCAATAAAATTTATTGTATCTACGCAAGGAAATAATTACATTTTAATTTAAAATTGTATCAAATAGTGTCTATTGAGAACGGAAAAATCGAATCTGACGGTCAAAAATCTTAAATTTATTTAATTTGTTCCCTAAAAAATGACATGCAATAATTACAAATCGTCCTAATCCCCGTGCTCCACCTAAAGACACTACACGAGGCTACCTATTCTAAGTACTATTTATGGATTCCATAACAAATGAAATCTTCCTTCTCCAACTAACTAATTACCCCCTGTGATTGTTAATAATAATAACAAAAATATAATACAGTAAAACACTGAAATATGTGAACAACCAAAAATGTGCCTACTGTACATTGGTCTGATATCAGTTGTATCAGCGCTCAGTAGCTTTTTTGAGACATTTTCGTGTGGAGCTTATTGATTAGGAACTCTTTTGAGCGCTCAGCTTTTTTGCGCCATTTCTGTGTAGAGCCTATTGATCAGAAGCTTCTTTTGGGTCATTTTCGTTTAGAGCTTATTGCTCAGGAGATTTCTTGAGCCATTTTCGCGTAGAGCTTGTTGCTCAGGAGCCTTTTAAGCTATTTTCGCATGGAGCTTATTGCTCAAAAGCTTTTTAAGCAATTTTCGGGTGGAGTTTATTGCTCAGGAGCTTTTGAGCAACTATCATGTGGAGTTTGAGCACAGCTCACGAGCTTTTGTGCAACTTTCATGTGGAGCTTGAGCACCGCTCAAAATCTTTTCAGCAACTTTCATGTATAGTTTGAGCACAGCTCAGGAGCTTTTGAGCAACTTTCACGTGGAGTTTGAGCACCGCTCAGGAGTTTTTGAGCCCATCTCATGTGGAGTTTGAGCATCGCTCAGGAGCTTTTGAGCACATCTCATGTGGAGTTTGAGCACTGCTTAGGAGCTTTTGAGCAACTTTCATGTGGAGCTTGGCCACCGCTTAGGAGCTTTTGAGTACTGCTCAGGAGCTTTTGAGCAACTTTCATGTGGAGCTTAAACCTCAGGAGCTTTCTTGAGCAACTTTCATGTGGATCTTAAAGCTCAAGAGCTTTTTTGAGCAACTTTCACGTGGAGCTTAAAGCTCAGGAGCTTTTTTGAGCAACTTTCATGTGGAGCTCAAAGCTCAGGAACTTTTTTGAGCAACTTTCATGTGGGGATTAAAGCTCAAGAGCTTTTTTGAGCAACTTTCATGTGGAGCTTAAAGCTCAGGAGCTTTTTTTAGCTACTTTCATGTGGAGCTTAAAGCTCGAGAGCTTTTCTGAGCAACTTTCATGTGGAGCTTAAAGCTCAAGAGCTTTATTGAGCAACTTTCATGTGGAGCTTAAAGCTCATAAGCTTTTTTGAGCAACTTTCATGTAGAGCTTAAAGCTCAGGAGCTTTTGAGCAACTTTCATGTGGAGTTTGAGGACCGCTCAGGAGCTCTTGAGCACATCTCATGTGGAGTTTGAGCACCGCTCAGGAGCTTTTGAGCACAGCTCAGGAGCTTTTTAGCAAATCCCACGTGGAGTTTGAGCACCGCTCAGGAGCTTTTGAGCACATCTCAGGAGCTTTTGAGCACATCTCATGTGGAGTTTCAGCACAACTCAGGAGCTTTTGAGCAACTTTCATGTGGACTTTGAGCACCGCTCAGGAGCTTTTGAGCACAGCTAAGGAGCTTTTGAGCACCGCTCAGGAGCTTTTGAACACATCTCATGTGGAGTTTGAGCACCGCTCAGGAGCTTTTGAGCACATCTCATGTGGAGTTTGAGCACCGCTCAGGAGCTTTTGAGCACATCTCAGGAGCTTTTGAGCACATCTCATGTGGAGTTTGAGCACCGCTCAGGATCCTTTGAGCACATCTCATGTGGAGTTTGAGCACATCTCATGTGGAGTTTGAGCACCGCTCAGGATCCTTTGAGCACATCTCATGTGGAGTTTGAGCACCGCTCAGGAGCTATTGAGCACATCTCATGTGGAGTTTGAGCACGGCTCAGGCGCTTTTGAGCACATCTCATATGGAGTTTGAGCACCGCTCAGGAGCTTTTGAGCACAGCTCAGGAGCTTTTGAGCACATCTCATGTGGAGTTTGAGCACGGCTCAGGAGCTTTTGAGCACATCTCATGTGGAGTTTGAGCACTGCTCAGGAGCTTTTGAGCACAGCTCAGAAGCTTTTGAGCACATCTCATGTGGAGTTTGAGCATCGCTCAGAGCTTTTGAGCACATCTCATGTGGAGTTTGAGCACGGCTCAGGCGCTTTTGAGCACATCTCATGTGGAGTTTGAGCACGGCTCTAGCGCTTTTGAGCACATCTCATGTGGAGTTTGAGCACCGCTCAGGAGCTTTTGAGCACATCTCATGTGGAGTTTGAGCACCGCTCAGGAGCTTTTGAGCACATCTCATGTGGAGTTTGAGCACTGCTCAGGAGCTTTTGAGCGCCGCTCAGGAGCTTTTGAGCACGTCTCATGTGGAGTTTGAGCACAGCTCAGGAGCTTTTGAGCACATCTCATGTGGAGTTTGAGCACCGCTCAGAGCTTTTGAGCACATCTCATGTGGAGTTTGAGCACTGCTCAGGAGCTTTTGAGCACATCTCATGTGGAGTTTGAGCACGGCTCAAGCACTTTTGAGCACATCTCATGTGGAGTTTGAGCACCGCTCAGGAGCTTCTGAGCACATCTCATGTGGAGTTTGAGCACTGCTCAGGAGCTTTTGAGCACATCTCATGTGGAGTTTGAGCACGGCTCAGGCGCTTTTGAGCACATCTTATGTGGAGTTCGAGCACCGCTCAGGAGCTTTTGAGCACAGCTAAGGAGCTTTTGAGCACATCTCATGTGGAGTTCGAGCACCGCTCAGGAGCTTTTGAGCACAGCTCAGGAACGTTTGAACACATCTCATGTGGAGTTTGAGTACCGGTCAGGAGCTTTTGAGCACATCTCATGTGGAGTTTGAGCACAGCTCAGGAGCTTTTAAGCACGTCATGTGGAGGTTCAGCACAGCTCAGGAGCTTTTGAGCACATCTCATGTGGAGTTTGAGCACCGCTCAGGAGGTTTTGAGCACATCTCATGTGGAGTTTGAACACGGCTCAGACGCTTTTGAGCACATCTCATGTGGAGTTTGAGCACCGCTCAGGAGCTTTTGAGCACAGCTCAGGAGCTTTTGAGCACATCTCATGTGGAGTTTGAGCACAGCTCAGGAGCTTTTGAGCACATCTCATGTGGAGTTTGAGCACAGCTCAGGAGCTTTTGAGCACATCTCATGTGGAGTTTGAGCACCGCTCAGGAGGTTTGAGCACATCTCATGTGGAGTTTGAGCACAGGTCAGGAGCTTTTGAGCACATCTCATGTGGAGTTTGAGCACGGCTCAGGCGCTTTAGAGCACATCTCATGTGGAGTTTGAGCACCGCTCAGGAGCTTTTGAGCACAGCTCAGGAGCTTTTGATCACATCTCATGTACAGTTCGAGCACCGCTCAGGAGCTTTTGAGCACAGCTAAGGAGCTTTTGAGCACATCTCATGTGGAGTTTGAGCACAGCTCAGGAACTTTTGAGCACATCTCATGTGGAGTTTGAGTACCGCTCAGGAGCGTTTGAGCACATCTCATGTGGAGTTTGAGCACGGCTCAGGCGCTTTTGAGCACATCTCATGTGGAGTTTGAGCACCGCTCAGGAGCTTTTGAGCACAGCTCAGGAGCTTTTGAGCACATCTCATGTGGAGTTCGAGCACCGCTCAGGAGCTTTTGAGCACAGCTCAGGAACGGTTGAACACATCTCATGTGGAGTTTGAGTACCGGTCAGGAGCTTTTGAGCACATCTCATGTGGAGTTTGAGCACGGCTCAGGCGCTTTAGAGCACATCTCATGTGGAGTTTGAGCACCGCTCAGGAGCTTTTGAGCACATCTCAGGAGCTTTTGAGCACATCTCATGTGGAGTTTGAACACGGCTCAGGCGCTTTTGAGCACATCTCATGTGGAGTTTGAGCACCGCTCAGGAGCTTTTGAGCACAGCTCAGGAGCTTTTGAGCACATCTCATGTGGAGTTTGAGCACATCTCATGTGGAGTTTGAGCACAGCTCAGGAGCTTTTGAGCACAGCTCAGGAATTTTTGAGCACATCTCATGCGGAGTTTGAGCGAGGCTCAGGCGCTTTTGAGCATATCTCATGTGGAGTTTGAGCACCGCTCAGGAGCTTTTGAACACAGCTCAGGAGCTTTTGAGCACATCTCATGTGGAGTTCGAGCACCGCTCAGGAGCTTTTGAGCACAGCTCAGGAGCTTTTGAGCATATCTCATGTGGAGTTTGAGCACCGCTCGGGAGCGTTTGAACACATCTCATGTGAAGTTTGAGTACAGCTCAGGAGCTTTGAGCACATCTCACGTGGAGTTTGAGCACCGCTCATGAGCTTTTGAGCACATCTCATGTGGAGTTTGAGCACCGCTCAGGAGCTCTTGAGCACATCTCATGTGGAGTTTAAGAACAGTTCAGGAGCTTTTGAGCAAATTTCATGTGGAGTTTGAGCACAGCTCAGGAGCTTTTGAGCAAATTTCATGTGGAGTTTGAGCACCGCTCAGGAGCTTTTATGTGGAGCTAGAGCATCGCCCAGGCGCTTTAGAGCACCGCTCAGGAGCTTTTAAGCAACTTTTACGTGGAGCTTGAGTACTGCTCAGGAGCTTTTTGAGGACTTTCATGTGGAGCTTGAGCAGGCTTTTTGGCAACTTTCTTGGAGCTTATGCTCAGAGCTTTTTTAAGCAACTTTTCATGTTGGAACAAGTTTCGGAGTTTTTTGAGCGATGAGGAGCCTTTTGGAGCCATTTTCGCGTGGCGCTTATTGCTCAGTAGCTTTGTTCAGCCATTTTCGTGTGGACATTAATGCTCAGAAGCTTTTTTGAGCGATGAGGAGCTTTTTGGAGCCATTTTCGTGTGGAGCTTTTAAATCAAAACAAAGTTTTACTTTTGACGGTATTTGTTTATTTCAAAACGATATTGCTTACATTAAGAAACCGTTACTTTTTTGGGTCAGAAATGATAAAACTATTTGTTTATCTTAAATAATATTTATTGTATAGTATTTAAAAATACTATTTGTTGACGTAATTGCTCTGAATAAAGGAAACCCTTCTATTAGTCAGTGAAAGAGAGAAGAACCGTGACCATTTTGTATGATAAGAATGAACGAGATGAATGTGTGACCTAACACGTATTTTTATATAAAGTGGCTTAACGGTAACGAACCGTCTTCATTAATGTTTCTCCCTATGATGAAGAATTAGTAAAAAACGGGAGTGTATGTATGTAAACGATAATAAGCTTCTAATATATGCTCCCTAAGAAAACCACTGTACATTCAAACACCATATATTTATTTCTATTGTAATACCGGTACAAGAGCTAGTAAAAAAAAAAAAAGTAGAAATTAATACAAATAGTTCCAGGTATTAAACATAAGACCTCGAATTTTTTTGAAAATTACTGAACAAAACATCGAATTTCAGCTCACTTATCCATTTAATAATCTGATTAATATTCAAAATTAACTTCAAAATCAATAAATCACGTAACTTATTTAACCCTAGTTCTTGTATATTCTATAGAATTATACTTTAGCTTATTACAAGCTATTTCCGATGACTTAATAGCGATTTAAGACAACCAGTATTTTAAAGATAGTATGCTCACCGGTACTTTCTCTCTACAACTAATTTATTACTTAATGTAACGCTTAAATTTCGTAGAAAATACATAATTATGTGTGTATATGCGTGTACATACCTGTCTACGTCAGTGTTGAATTTATATGTACATTTACACGGGCAGAGTAAACTTCCAAATTGATTTAAATGCGGTTGACGAAGGAAGAACTCCTTCAGTGTTCACCGTGGTGAAAGAAACGCCCACCCAAAAGAATATACACGGTAATGGAGTCTTTGATCGACAGCTTCTGTTTATTTGAATGAAGATTGTGGAGAGAGACTTCTGTTTAACTTCTACTGGATTCTGTGTTCCTGTTTACACTGTATAATGGTCATCTGCTCCGAGTTCCTGTGCTTGTATTAGACACTAGCGCTGTGAGATGTTATATTTTTAATATGACATTAATACTAAAGCGTATCTTCTTTTATTTTGTGTTTTTTTTGTTTAAACCATGTTGTTATAATAACTTTGTTGGTGCACTCAAAAGACATTATTTATTTACACACGGACACATATGTGAGTATGTAGGGTGTGATATTTGTGATAATTACAATATGGAATACATTTAATATTCTATTGGTTAAATTTGTTGTTAGAAATAAATGACTACTTGGATTTTATACGCTATTACCTTAGCATGTCAGGAGGTAGGTAATAGATTATCATTGAAATTACCTCCAGTGGGTTTATCTTCAACACATATACGAGTAAAATCAGATTACATCCCAGTAACTTATTTATAATAAGGTATCCATATATATGTATTTATATCATCAATTCATTTCATCCAAATTCATTTCTCTTGACAAGCAACAAGCAGGCTAAAACTTCCATTCAACAAAAGTTGATAGTTGATATACTTCACAATATGAATAAGCGCGTGCTCGAAAGCAAATCGGGACCGATTTATCGTCTCGACATTAAAATTATAAACGAAAATAAAATATCCACCATCAGTCCTAATCTTTCATTACCATAAACAGACAACAGCTAATTTAGGTAATACATCGCAGCCCCGGACAAATTAAACATCCACACGTTATTGTCGGATATATCATTGGCGTAACGTTAAAGCTATAATTTGTAGCTGCTTCGCATTTATGTAACTTGGTTATTACTGCATAAAAGCCGTTAATGGAATTAGCACTTCTCGAGATTATAATCATCACCGGTTTAAAAGCATACTAATATTTACTTATTACCGTAAAATGATGAGCTTTGAGAGCAGGAAATTCACATCAACCAGAAATTAATACTTTTTATAATGTTTTTAAGATGTGTACATACCAGATTCTCCCTAATAAAGCTGATTAACAATGAAGTCAACAACCGGAACGTACAATTTAGCAGTAAGTGTCTACCCAGGAAACTACCTGCTAGACTGTGAGAAATGAAAACATTATTTCGACATTTTTGTGGTCTTAAATGTTAGGCATTGATCTAAGCACTAAATAGTCAAATGATTGCAGAAAGTGTTAAACTAAATACTTGTAAGATCGTTTTGGAGGAGCTTCGGCATCATTGTATCACTTCCCATTTCAAATAAAGGGTTTATGATAATGACTGTTGTTCCAACATGCTCAGTATTCTTCCACTTTCAACCACATTCCTATCTGTATGCTCCATTCTTAGCTTCCTTTTTGAAGTTAGGGTGGGCACGTATAGTCCATGCACTTGAGCAAGGTGCTCATTGTACCGTCCCTATTAAATATCTTACTTCCACTCAGGTAGCTTGATACTCTCTACAAAGCCCAGTATCCTGCCCAGTGGAAACTTGTGAACCCTCGAGGGCTCCAATAGATTCTTCCCGAAATATTTCTGCCTGAATACTTACAATTTCTCACATTGCAATTACATATAAACTCGTCTTCTCTTATAGTTCGCATCTTCTGCACACTGTTCGCTTACTCGACCTGTGTTGTATAGATGCTTTTTCAGGGGACAGTATCCAGTTACCAACCCAGTAATGGTTTTAACTTCTTTCTTGCTGTGTCTGAGTAAGTTATCAGAGAATTTAGCATCCCCATACCATATTAGCGCTTTAGTCTGGAGTTGACCTTCAGTCGACCTCCATTTCTTTGTACTTTCTTTATTCAACCAGGTCCGAACCTCCCTTTTAGCAGATCCAGTCTTACCTGGATATGCTTGATATAAATTTTCAATAGGGGTAGATTTAGCATGCTCTTCATACTAATAATAAGCTTTTTGCTACTCCAGTGAGACACAGATAAGCAATTCTCGGAGTCTATAAGGGTCCGCCAAATCATAAGTCTCACCAAAACATCAAATGTGAATCCCTAAAAAAATCTGATGTTATCATTTTGCCTTCACTTGTCGTCTTTTCCACATGTTAGTTCTAGATCAGCTTCGAATGACCATTTCTATGAATTGAACTTCTCGACTGAATTGTACTGTTATTGTTACGAAGAGTTTTAGGCCATCAAGTTTCTTCTTATTCAACCTTAAAGTTTTCCTTTGCACACCATCCCTCCATTATTTTTAAAGCTTTCGGAATGTGTTCTAAACACAAGGCATTCCTACAACTACGCAACAGAATTTACACACCTTTGGATACAATAACTTGCGTTAATTAGGGTAACAAGCGCTTATCTACAACAAAGTTCCACAGCAGTGGAGAAAAAACTCCCCACTATGAGCAACCCCATGCACCATTAACGATGTTTCAATAGGTCTACTTTCTAGCAAGACCTTCATCTACTTACAAGACGATTTGTATTATTATTTGTTTGAACCTATTTATTAGTCTTCCGTGGTTCCCAAGGTAACATTCTTTGAATCCGGAAAGTGTGTCTGAAGTATGTTTTCAAGCGTTCCTTCCCGTATTTGCAAAATCTCTTGCGGGTTCTCTTATGGTTGCCAGCGGGAAATAGAATCCTTTGCTAAAAATTTGTAGTCTTACCGCCTTGGTGCGGCTTCTCCTTATCTGTGGACACTAAAACGGATAGAGTTAGAAGGACAGCTGATAAATTTGTTATTAAATGAGATCTTGCTTTGTGAGAAGATATTCTTAAGTGGATTTTGATTTAAAACTAGCAAAAGTACTTGACTGAAATAAATAAATCAACAATGCAAGAAATTCCAGTTCATTCCTTTCGAGTTGGAATGTGAATTTCTCTCCAATTTCTTGTTCCCTTGAAATGCATTGACTCTCCTTGACACTCGAATACAAATTAGAGATCTGTAAAAAAAACTTACAAAAATAAATAGGTAATTAATATAAAAGAGCAAGAAGATACTTTCAAATTTGAACTTCTAGGGCACTCCCAGCCTTAGATTTTATCTGGTATTTAACTCTTGGTTTTTCAAAGAACTGCCTGATAAATTCCGAACCTGATTTTTTTTTAGATAAATCTATAGATCGGTAAGCATTATGATGTGCTTACAAACGCTGCTTCAAACACAATCACAACAGGATAAGATGAAGATGTCAAAACAGTCATGGACTAATTCAAAATATAAATTGCTACTATTAAATTCCCTGGTTATTTCTATGCGGCAACAGCAGATGGCACTCACGGTCAAGTTTCTATCCCCTTATGTCAGCTACTTACTTCCTTCTCTGCGTTACAAAAGGTGATTTATTACCCCTGCTTAAAGCTACCAGCTACCAGGTCTTTAGAAACTATCCTTCTTCTTTAAATACACCCCATTTTAAAACAATATTTAACGTTTTCAAGTTTTTTTAACTATATAAACAAAATGAAATTAATGACTTTCGTGCGTAACAAAAAAAAATGAACAAAATGAGAAGCTATAATATTCTTCGCCGGAAAAATCAAAGCGGCCCACCAAAAGAACAAGAGTAAAGCGAGATGATTTACGGAGATTTATTTATCTCTGGCCTCGCTTTTCGCTCTATTTATCTTTCTCGCGTTATTTGCCCGCGTCCGATACGATAAATAACAATTAAACCGCGAAATTATGTTTATAACGAACGGGCTCTGCGAAACGCCGACAACACCGAAACAAGAACAGGAAGGAAGACGCGATAATGAGCGGAGAGGGAGCGCGATCTGGTAACGTGAACTCGTAACACACAAGCTACTACGTAACTGCATGTACTCTCGGTACGGAATTGAAATGAGCCGCTGAAGGTGCTACTTTATTCAAGTCATTTCCATTCATAGTGTTTATCCCGTAGCATCTTCGAATTTCGATATTTGTATGCTAAATACAGATTTGCATAATAGGTTTTAAGGTTAGAACTAACATAACCGTGTAGTATTGACAAAATTAATATTTTCGCTGCGATGTTACCTACCACATACAAAATTGAAGAGGAAAGTTTATGCTATAACTTTTCTTGCACCCTTACCCTACGCTGGGTAGCAAAATTATTAACGTTAATTTCACACAAAACAAATAACTCGAATATGATAAAAACAGTGCATATTGTCCACAATTCCTAGATTCTGTGGAAAAAGGAAATGAAGTCAGAAAATGTGATTTCTCAGCGACATGTAGCAATTCAAGTTTGTGCAGGATTTTTTGTCTATTGTTGTGTTCCATATGGTAAATTATGCTTACAATAAATGTAATTATTATTTTGTATACATATCTGTTTGTAAATCCAGTATATATTGGGTATTAATTAATTGGCATCGGACCGTGTAAATTAGGTGTATATGTTCATCTTACGGTAACTCTATAATTTGAATTTAGTTTCCTTGGTATCGATACTTATTCAGGGTTAAAGACTCAATATAGCTCATATAAAAATACTTCTATTGTTTGTCTTTATATGTATAGTAATGTCTCTTGTCGTTTATAAAATTTAAATTTGTTAATTGATTAACATCACGTTGCTTTTTGTGAAATATGTAAAATTAAAATGTTTTCATTGTATTAACTTGGAAATTGTCATATTGTAACATGTAGTAAAAGACAGTTAAAGTCGAAACGTCGATGACCTAAATGTTTTAATAAAAAAAATATCCAAAAGCTCCACTATTTTCCTGATTTTTAATTGGTACAAAAATAAATGATTAGATGACCATGATGATTAGATGGAGAACAGATTGATAAAAAAAAATCTTCTTTAAAAATTGTTTTAGTTTTTCGTCAATTCAAATTAATTAAATCATATCTCTGTAATCCCTTCGAAATTTAAGAGGAACTTCAATATAAATTATTGTATTTACCACTGGGCTGAAAGTATATAAAAGAAACGTCAAGATTTTTCATCATTAGAAGATATTCGCTGAATTAACCTACCTTTTCTCTTGTGGATTGTCTATGTTTTGCTATTTTGAGTATTACAATATCCCTTGGATGCTTGGAAAAAACTATTTACCCTGACGCCGGCATTGATGTGGATCCTTTTCTGCAACATATTTGATTTATCACTGCAAAGAAATTCCATTTTCAAATACTTTGGGCTATATGCAAGCTGATGTTGGAGGTATTTTGTATGGATAATCTTTAAATTTCTATGTAAATAAGTATCTTCCATTTCGTAAATTATGAGAGTATCTACTATAATTGTAAATTACAGTTTAAATTGAAATTTTAATATATATACGTTGGTAGATATTGTGAGCGGAATTTATCATATGGGATAGCGGAAGATTTGATTTGCTTTTATTTAAAATTGGAATTTAATGATCCAAAATATATTGGATAGTATTTGATTGTTGATTTAAATGTTGCAAATAAATGTATTCATCCTGAATAAGATACTTTATGCTCTTTAAATGTTTTTGACATATTAGTAAACAGCACACTGTCTTTATTAATATAAAGGCTGATACTACATTGAATGATTAAACTTAAACTATAAATTCAATATTTAACAAAATAAAACTCTTATATAAGTTATTGATTTAGAAGGCATATCACGTGCATCCTCCTCGGCTACCTAGTTGCTGGTAGAAAAATATAATAAATACTACTCATTGTTTAATAAGAGGAAAGCTTACTAATGCGCATGGCCTGCAGTAGTGAATTCTAGGCATATGTATAAGCTTTTAATCCATGTAGCGAAAGAGATTGAATCTCTAAATGCTTTCAAAGGCAGAAGAATAGAATATCTGTAAAGAAACGGCAGATTAAAGAATAAAAGTTTATATTTGTTATCAAGTAAAATATTAGTTGGGCAATTTATAAAAAATCACAATACTATAGTCAGTTTTAGTAAACTAGATACATGTTATACATACATAGATTGTTCTTATACAAAAAAAAATTTCCGTTCAACGATGAGGTAGAAGCAAGGTAGACCCAGCAAAGAGCAGTACCTCGAAGGAGCTAGATGTATCAAAAAGTTAATCTGAGTGTTAGAGCGTAGATACACGTGATAGTAAAGCTACAGAAATGATTCCTAGAAGAATACAGCGCGTCAACCCTGTATATACAAAACAAATACCACTCTTGAAAGGTAATCCCCAGTTTTGCTCTCTAGTATATACATGTATTCCCGCCTTAAGGAAAATGTAGTATTGAAACGCACGCATTTAGCACCCAAACTTTCAAGTGCCAATGGAACGCGTTTGGAATTCTTTTTCTACAAATAAGAACCTTTCCGTTGTATCAATCCTTGTGCTTAAACATTTAAAATAAGAAATTCCATAATTGCATACTTAATTTTGTAGATATTAAACAAGGTTTCTAAAATAAATGTCAATTTTAAACGCACATTGCAAAATTCGAATTCAGGATCACGCAAATCTACATCAAAATTTGTCTTTTGCCATAAACAGTCGCTAAAATGTATTTATCTGTTTTATGTAGTACGTACAAATACCTGCTTGCATACAAAATGACCTTACAGAAACGCCCGATTCCAGTAACGCTAAATAAGTAGGTGCTGCTCAATTGCCAGTTGCTCTAATTATGTAGAACTGTAATACGATAAACCAACTTGTAAAATGTAATTATTATCCGACGAGGTGTGACCGCGTACACACAAATCGGTGAACAGCTTTGCAAAATCGCAAACTCCTAATACCTTTTGCTTCTCTCATCTAACTAAAAACTTCTAGAACCGTTACGTCCCATACCATAAATAACAGACT
>RXPK01003527.1:0-59601 GCA_004143645.1 Protaetia brevitarsis
TTGCTGTTGCTCTTTTTTGCCAAAATAATATTTAATGCTTGTAAAAAACGCTTATCTATTCAATTAACCAAAACTTATATTACCAATCTTCACAATAGCGCCATTATCAATTCTCTCTCTCCTCTTTTTTTCTCTCAGGCGAACTCTAAATTTCGCATACAGTTCGCATACGCCAACAATATCCTAGCCACTTTTAGCATATCATCCCTTCCGAGTAGTTCATCTCATCTTCGCCATTGTTCGCCGGATGATTTGGCGGGAACTGCCCCCAAAGCTCTCGCTTTAAACTTTAAATGGACGTGTAAACACTTATAAATCATCTCTGCGTCCTATTCATGTCTGAGAGTCACGGTAAACAGCTTAAACGTCACTTCATGCGCGCTATGCTCGCCTATGAGTCGTTTGGCGGGCGAACAATAAAACGGGGGCGCCAACTGATGCGAACGACGATAGTTTTGAATTAATTAGTCGATGAATTTAAATGTTCCACGTCTTCGTCCGGTGATTGATGATGGAGTCACGTTGGCACCCCTAACCATTTGGGAGTTTTAGATTATTTCGCAAAAATGTTTTTAATATTTTTTTTTGTTTAACCGTTTATAGATTAATGGCTGTTATAAAAACCACTTGCCATATTTTGGAGGTTGAGGACTCTAACACAGATGATATAGAGAATGAGGAAGATATCGTTAACAATGGTGATGCCGCCAACGTCGTCATTGGAATGGACAGAAGCAAGTGGTACCCTGCAAAAATATGAAAACTATTCGTCAACTCTTTGACCATAAACGTGGCTAACTTCCTTCTTCAATATTTTCTAATTCGAATGACTTGCAAGTCGTTGATGACTGAAATATTTATCCACGTCAAAGAAATCATTTTACTTTACCATTCTGAAGAATTAAAGGCTTTTCTTGGAATTTTGATCATTTGGTGAATTTCACAACTTACCAGTGGTCCAGGATATATCGGTCTATAATGATCGAAATATATGAGTAATAGACGTTGTAAAAGTTTAAAATAAGTTTCAAGAGTTATAACTATCTTACACTTTCTTCATTCGAATGATAATGAAAGAGAAAGAATCAAAAAGCTATGGTAAAAAAAATCGTAGGAAAATGCTTCACCCTCTAGAAACTTTCTTCTAGCTGGGGATGTGCTGGTTCTCACCAAATACAGCTTGGTACAGTGACTTGTAACTTCTGATGGAACACGGTTGTCTAAAGGAATACCTACATAGAATAGGCCAGCGCCCGCCAACCTATTGCTTGCGTGTCACTAGGTGACACGGAAAGGGACCACTCTCTATCATCTTTAATTTAGCAATACGTACCGGTGTGTTCCCTGATTTGTGAAAATAGCCAGAGTGACCCCTGTTTTTGAAAGGAGCACAAACTTGATATACAAATTATAGGCCAGTTAACAATTTTTATCGAACTTTGTCAAAAATTTTTGAATGTGTTTTATACAATCAGATGTCTTTCAATGATCAAGCCATATTTTGTCAACACACCAGCATGGATTCATATCTGGAGATCAACCACACAATTTAAATTGAAGTGACACATTTTGTTTTGTAAGCCTGGATGATCGTCAACAGTCGATGTTCTTTATACGGATTTTACAAAAGCGTTCGACACTATTAACCATGCTTATTGTATTGCAAAATTATCAAACTATGTGCTTTACGCCTCAAGTTACGAATTGTGATTGAGTCTTATTTATATAATCGTACATGCTATGTTTCTTATAACGGCTTTAACTCTGGTTCGTTCGTTGCTACAGCAGGTGTCCCGCAGGGATCCCATTTGGGAACCCTTTTATTCAATATTTACATAAATGATTTATTAACTTCACTTGACGGTAATTTTACTGCTTATGCTGATGACTTAAAAATTTATACCAGGGTCTCATCTATATCTGAATGTGTTCTACTTCAAAACAAGTTAAACATCATATATCGGTGGTGCCATAAAAATCAATTGCACCTTAATATTGACAAATGCGCCATAGTGTCTTATGTGAAAAGTAATACTTTTATAACGTATCCTTACGGTATTAATGGGCTACCAATTCCTCGGCATTCCACCTACAAGGATCTAGGGGTTCTTTTTGATTCAGCGTTAACATTTAACAATCATATTAATGAAATTGCAAATTCTGCTTCCAAAAGTTTGGGATTTTTGATTCGTTCCTGTAGATTGTTTACAAGCCTACTGTTTTAAAATTATTATTAATTATTATTATTATATTATTATTATTATTAAAAATGGGACTGTTGGTGTCACGCCTATTAATTAATTTGCATCGTAATCGTGGAGATTAGGTATATATATTCTTCGTACGGTAACTGTACGATTTTAATTTTAAAGCTTCTTTTCTTGACCATGTATACATATTTTAATTTCTTTTTTTTCTTAGTTATTTAGATAGCAAATATGGAAATGAATGTAAATAACAACGTTTCGCTTTAATTTAAAACTTTTTCAAGTATACATCTAAAATAATATAAAGTGCAAATAGTGTAAATTATCAATAAATTTTTGTTTAATAAATGACAAATTGTTTTATTTACTAGGATTTTGAATATAACATATGTTTTATTTAAAGATTGCGGTTAATATAGTGTGTTTTTATTACTTGTTGTTAGTGTAGGTCCTTAAAAATATTTTGTTTAGCTATAAAATTAAGTTATACAGTTTTGTGAAATATTATATGTCTGTTTTATCACTAATTTCGTTTTTATGTTTAGAAATTTGAGTTATTTCAAGTATATTACGTGTTTTTTAAATTTTATTCTTTGTTTAAAATTGTTATATTGTTAAAGTCAAGGATATGATTTTGAATTATTTCATGTTTTTTAAGGCTGAAAAATTTTCATTATATTTTATGTCCTTTTATTCCATTTTATAATATATATATAATATTACATGGTTTCTCCAATATATACACCATTACAATTTTGACAGTCTGTTTTATAAACTATGTGATGTTTTATTTTTTTCAATTTTTGATTTTAATTTTGTATGGTTTTTGTGGTGTTGTGTTTTGATAGGGTGTTTGTAATTATGTGGTTTTGATAATTGATTAATTATTTTTCGGCAATAAAGTTTAACATAAGGAATTTTTATAAATTTTATAATTGTTTGACTGTTGTTTATATTTTTGTTGATTTATTATAAAAAAAGAAAAATTCTTTGTTTAAATATTCTATTTATAAGAGAATTTGGACAATTATTTTGTTCTAGAATATTTCTTGCTTTGTTAGCAGTGGTAGATAAGTTTGCCCTGTTATATAAAAAAATTTCCAAAATTCAATACAAATGTTTTAAACACCAGTGAAATACTTTTGATTTGCATTTAGTATTCCCACATTTATTTCCACAACAATAAAATGAATCAGAGTAAAAAACTATAATCAATCGCGTACCAATGAAACTGTGAGGAAGGAAAATACAAACGGTTGATTGGAACAAAACGTAAACAAAGGAATTAAAATGCTAATCTTCGACGTAAACAAAGAAATTAAACGCAAATCTACCTACAATTACACATGATTCTAAAAATAATTTTTGCATTTAAGCTTTTGGTGGGAAAAGTCAGACGTAGGACTACGCAAGATGAAAATGTTGTGAGTGACATCTTATTTGCATGCCGTAAAAAGTATTATCTTTCGGGACAATTGGCTGCTAAAAATAATAGTGACGCTATCTTTTTCTTTAGTAACTTTCTTTACTTAACCACCGTGGTTACTTTATTCCCTTGGTGTTCGTACACATATGCAATATGCATATATTTAAATTAAAATGTGTTAATATCCATAAGATTCCCTGGTATTATTCCAGTGGCGCGCTTAATGATAGTACTTTGAATTACCTACTGACCTCTGGAATAGGCATCTTTGAAGATAAATGTAAAAAACAAAGATATAGAAACAGCTCACCATGTTGTCTTCAAACCAACCCGATGACTGATGTTCCCTAAAATGGTGTACCACATAGGTTGTTAAACTTAGTTAACGGGACTAACCTGTTTATGTAAAAAAAAAATACGCACGGAATAATACAATAAACCTTGCCATGGTGTTAAGGGGAGAATAGAAAAACTTTTGTGCACAGTGCCAAAAATCAATCAAGTACGAAATAATACAATAGGCCTCAGGCTACGGTGTTACCCTTGATGCGAAACTGAGCTGGAAAAATCACTTAGTTAAAACAACGACCAGGGCCACGCAACTATTCTGGCGCTGCAGGAGAGTTGCTGGCAAAACCTGGGGATTAAAGCCGAAGGTGATCCATTGGCTATATACTGCCGCGATAAGACCAGCGATAACATACGGGGCAGTAGTCTGATGGAGGAGGACAGAAGTGTCCTCCGCAGCGAAGCTGCTGACCACTGTCCAGAGACAGGCATTGCTGGGTATCACTGGCGCAACTAACAGTACAGGGACGGCCTCTTTGGAGACCATTGTGGGCCTCCCCCCCACTGGAACTCTATGTGAGAGCGGAGGCAATGAATGCGATCCTTAGACTGAAAGCCAACAACCTGTGGCATCCCAACTTCAGGGTGAGAGGGCACACTTATACTACGGGCATGTTGCTGGACGGGCCATTGCTACAAATGCCCACGGACAGCATGGTACCCGAAATTATCTTCACTGAAAAGGTGAAAATCTCCATACCGACAGAGACCAGGCACGTAGTGAATCACTGCTAACGAAAACTGGTACACGGATGGATCCAAATCCAGCAGGGGACAGGAGCCGTATTTGTGGGCCCAGTCCTAATCAAAGGATATTCATAAGCCTGGGGAAACATACAACGGTCTTTCCAGGAGAGTATTCGCCCTTGCAGCCTGTGCAGAAAATGATTGCAAAAGGGGGCTACATGAGGAGGAAAATTAATATAATGACTGACAGCCAGCGCTGTCATTAAGGCAGTCTCAAACCCTGTAACTAGGTCAAAACTAGTTAGGGACTGCAAACAATCCTCAATGCACTGGCACGAGACAACACGGTGTCTCTGATTTGGGTGCCGGGACATGAGGATATAAAGGGCAACGTAAAAGCGATGAACTAGCCAAGGAGGGCTCTAAGAGACACTTCATGGGTCCAGAGCCGTATGTGGATTACTAAAGATTCCGCAAGAAGGGAGATCTGGACCTGGTAGATAAAGAAAGTACAAAGAAATGGAGGTCGACTGAAGGTCAACTCCATACCAAAACGCTGATAGGGGATGGGGATGGTAGTTTCTCTTAATTAATTAAGTTAAAACCATTACTGGGTTGGTAACTGGACACTGTCCTCTGAAAAGGCATATATACAACACAGGCCGTGTAAGCGAGCCGTGGTGTAGAAGATGCGAACTACAGGAGGAAACGAGTTTACATGTAATCTGCACATGTGAAGAACTGAAGGTACTCAGGCAGAAATATTTCGGGAGAGATCTATTGGAGCCCTCGAAGGTCCTCAAGTTTCACTGGGCAAGATACTGGGCTTTAAGAGCACACCAAGCTGCTCGAGTGGAAAAAGAGAATTAATAGGGATGGGTACAATGAGCACCAAGCTCAAGTGCCCGGACATCAAGTGCCCACCCTAACTTGAATGAATGAATGAATGAATGAATGAATGAATGAAGGCTACGGTGTTAAGGGGCTACTGAGAAGATCTGATTCGTACTCAGTCACTAGATCAATCAATCAATTAATCATATCACACGAAACAATGGCTGTAAATATTGATATGGACTTCGAGGAAAATATCCGCCAGAAATTGATTTGCTGCTATGGCAGTGGTAGGATCGGTCTCTGGAACAGCTCCGTTATACACAAGATACATAAGAAGCGTACAGTACGGCTTTTATATACAGCTAATATTGATAAAACTATTAAACAAAATAGGTAAATAAACAGTGAAAAACATAGATCCATACATAACCACGAAACAAACAACCCTATCTTCCAGTTGATATAAAACGAAAAGAACAGACTATTAAACACGGTAAAAGCGGATCGGTAGGAAGCGGAATCAACAAAAACATATTTGTCTACCGTTCGCAAAAATATACGGACCAAATTTAAATTTATTGCCCGTCTACCCCATAGAGAGGGCGCCACGATCGTGAACTGTAACGGTTCAGAAGAGGACAGCATTCACAGTTATTCAGAATTTAACTCGATATTCGGAAAGCGGGGAGTTTTGTAACGATTTGGTTGGCACCCATGCGTTGCCCGGTAATAAATAGGAGCCCAGAGTTCGACGTGCGGGGAATGAGACAGCGATAGTGGCTGGAGAAGCGCGCTTTGTACGGAATTTATTCACGTTAGTGTATACAGCCTGCTCAAACTTAAATGTTGTATTTTCGATCTGTTCATAACGATGATATTTTTATTTCATGACCACACTGTAAAAAATTACAGTAATTTTCCCAATGTTAAATCAGGAATATTACATGTAATAACGTTGTGAATTTACCACAATAAACCATGTAAATTTTGTTTTACATGTTTTTTCTAGGATATTTAACATGGAAAAAGAAATTTCGGTAAAATTTATAGCTTTTTCATGTGAGTTTAAGATGTAACAAAAATTCAAAAGGAAAATACAAGAAAAACCATGTACAATTTTGTGTTTACTATAAAAATTTACTTAAAAGTGTAAAATTGACCATTTTTTTGGGTATTTAGTGCACTTTAAAAGTAATTTTACTAGTAAACTAATAATTTTACTGTACAAAATATGAGTATCTTTTATATTTATTTGTTTTTACTTGAATTTTCGGGTAAAACTGTAGATATCATAGAAAATACGAAAATCATACGCCGCAATGTGATTGGTTATTAGGTTATTTATCTTGCGCGTAGATAATTCTATTCGTTTGTCGAATTTATTATTGGCTCAATAATATCATGTGGTAATGTAATAGTGATGCGTCACAAACAATCGTAGGTTTCGCGTAAGGGTGTTCATTCTTGATCCCTGGTTGAGCGATTCAGTGTGACTTATTAGGTGCTATAAAAGAATTAGGTAAGTCAGTTTTATATTTTAGTATTATATGTAGTTATCAATTGTTCTTAAAATTTAACATAGTACTTTGAAGGCATACTAACTTATAATCAGATAGGTACAAGCGTAACCGTAACGTGTTTTCAGAAGTAGATATACATTATATTTCCCAAATATAAATACAAATAGATTCTAACCAAAAGAATAAGGATATCGGAATTATGATGTAGTGTGTAGTATCTATTGCAACTTCATATTTAGAAGGTAATATTTGTCACAGATAAAATTACATACATATAAATTGTAGGGTAAACGATTAATATTTGTGTCCATTTTGGATAAATTCTAAAGAATGAATCTTACCAGTTTTAGTATTTTTTTTTTTTAAAATTTGATGCAGAAGCCCGATTTTGAGTTTTTTTAGACATAACCATTTTAAAATAAAGAAGTAATAAAGAAGAAGAAGAAAGGAGGTTATGTCAGCCTGAAATCGCATTGTCAACTTGAATCTGAATGATGGATAGATAATAATTCTTAATATCTATTGTAAATGACTATTTAGTCATACATATGTTAATTTTTTTTTTATTTTAACTATATGTATTGTATATAACAATTTATTAATTTCTTTTCGTTTTCTCGGTTTTTAGGTCTTCAGAAAAACATGGAAATGTTCAACGACGTTTCGCTTTTATTGCAAAAACTTTTTCAACCAAAAATATATAAAAAATATAAATCATAAAGTGGTAATGAAAATTATCAATAAATTTGTTGTCTAATAAATAACAAAATCATAATTGTTTTGTTTACTTTACTTTAATTTTCAATATATCGTTTTGTTCTATTTAAAGATTGTGTTTCAATGTAATATGTTTTGATTATTTATTGTTAAATATGTAAATATTATTGAATTTTGTAATTAAATAGACTTCCAAAAATATTACTGTATTTAGTTATAAAATTAAGTTATATATAGTTTTGTGAAATATTGTATGCCAATTTTATGATCAACTGCGTTTTTTTGTTTATGAATTTGAATCATTTCAAGTATATTACGTGTTTTTAAATTTTGTTCCTTATTTAAATTGTTATATCGTTAAAATCAAATGTATGATTTTATTTATATTTCATGTTTTTAAGGTTGTAAGATTTTGTTATATTTATATTCTTATTCTTTTTCTAATATTTATGGTTTTCAGTTGACAAATTACACATACAAACACACGTTTTTAGAATATCTAAATTTTATGTATGAAGAAGATTTTACAACTATAAAACTCAAACATCGAAAGAAAATAAAACAAAATACAATCCAATAACTCAAAATACCGAAAGCATACAAAACAATAATTGGGTAACCAATATTTTAAATACAATAATACCTAAGAATGTTATCAATGCATTATCACTAGGAACAAATTTTGCTTTAGAGTATAACACAAATGAAATTCTTACCAATAATATAATAGCTACACAGACTAGCCTTTTGAACCTTTCAAAAGACAATTTCAAATGTTCTTTTCTCCTTTAAAATTGTTTAGTGCGTTAAGTTTATATATTTGTATCTTCTGAGTGTTTAGTTTAATAAATAAAAAAAAACTAAAAATACTTGTTCACGCATTTTTAGTTTTATTTGTATTATTGATCGTTTTGCATATTGTGCAAAATGCTTTAAATTAGATTGTTATTTAAAATAAGCTGTGATTTCTATGTTACCAAATGTATATTGGAATCGTTGGCTAGTTTAAATAGAAATTTAATTTAAGGTATAATACGCTGCAAAAAATAGTAGGGTATAATATTAAAAATTACAACATTTTTACATGTAAATTCTTTTACATGTGTAATTTAATATTACAGCCTTGGCAGTAATATTAAATTATACCTGTAGAAATTTTACGTATTATATTACATGCGATATTCCATTCTTTAGTATTTTTACTTGCTTTCTTTATAAAAATACATCTGAAAATTAACTCAATGTTCGGTAAATATACAGTTCGTATAAATATTACACATTTACAAATTTTACAGTTTTTCCTTTGAAAAATACATTAGCATGTGAAATTTACTAGACGGTAGAAATTTTACCTTATGAAGCAAATTTACCTGTAAAATTGTAGGCAACTTTGTTACCTACGATGTTACATGTAATTTTACTAGAATTTTTTTTTACAGTGCATGATGATTAATGATAGTGACGATTGCTACTGTAATTTTTTTCAAGCGAAAGAATTGTGGTTGCTGAAATATAAGTTCTTCAAGTTAAAAGTTAAAAACAAATTCCTTCATTAACGGCGTATTACACATGTTTTACAAATTCAGTTGTGGACAGTGGCATAGCTAGTGAGAGATTAGGGAAAACATCTACCCGGGGCCCAGCACCTTGGTGGCGCCGAATTGATGTTAGAAACTTTAGAATGAAGTGCTTTCCATTGCATCTTTGCAAACAAATCTTCAGATGTCTCTGGGCGCTGGAAACTTTAGCTACGCCACTGGTTGCATAAACAATTGCTGGAGTTAGATTTGTATTTTACATGATGTTACTTGCTTGTAGGGTATTATAATTTTGAAATCACAAAATAAAAATAAATCTATGTGGAACGTGATTGGTGATCTAACTGGAAAGAAAGCTTCAAATAACGCATGTATTACTTTAACAAGGAATGGTATTGTATTGGGCGACAGTGAAGTTGCCAACAAATTAAATGAATGTCTTCTTTCATTTATTTAATTATAATAATAATAATAATAATAATAATAAGTGGTTTATTGACAACAGAGAATACATTTTCAAACATAAACATTAAATGTTATAGGACAACTCCTAATAGTATATGCAGAGATACATATAAAAAAGAAATAGACGAAGTCCTTTTACGTTCACTTCTCCGACGCCAAACGGCTCGAGATCAGCGACTTACTCGAAGTAGCTGGTCTCTCTCTCAAGCCTTCAAGGGTGAAATAAAAAGAAACGAAGCTACCAAAACACAACTAACTATAAATAATATGATATGAATACACAAATTATATCAGTTTAATAACCAATTATGAGGGTGCCTATACAGAATTCAGATTTAATTTATAGCCATACGATTCACAAATATTTTTCGTAGTCGACAGGGCGAAGGAACTCGGACGCGACAAACGCAGATCAGACGGGACACCGTTATTAAACGGACGATATGGTAGAAAAGGACCTTTTGAACATTTCGAGGTGGTGCCGGGGCGGTGTGAGCAGTTCTCCTAAATCTAATATTTTGTTTGTATGGACGTCTGCTCTGAAATTAATCTTTCGATAGAGATAACTAGGCTTCTTGTGAGTAATGATTTGAAATGAACACAGTAGCATGAAAATCAGCCCTGCGAGACATGTTTAAACCAATTAGCTAGTTTAAATGTTGTGAAATATGGTCATAGCGACGAAGGCCATAAATAAAACGCAGGCATGAGTTCTGCACGTCGCTGTATTCTTAATCTATTAGACTGTCAGACAGGGAAAATATACATTAATACAAAAGCTAAAAGTGCGACAACACACGTGTCTCACATAGCTTCCTCAAATTTATATCCAAGCAGTCCCTACTGCCATACAGAACCCTCAAACAGCAAAATGCACGTTTATAGGCAAGAAACATGTTCTTTTAAACCGAAGGCTTAGTATCCCTGAGCAACCTCAGATTCCTGGCATGCTCTGAGATGGTTAGTGGCTCGCTGTCAACAAAAAACTCGTCATTTGGTCAATAGCTTAGATTAGTTTTAGCCCTGTCTAAAGATCAGGCACTAGGATTTTTTTGGATTAAGACGCAGCGAGTGCCGTAACAGATTCGTCAGCAATTCGTGCCAGATCTTCATTAATATTTTTGAACAGCAGTCGCGAGGCATTAGGAGGAAACGAGTAATACAACTGCGTTCGTCAGCATACATATGATATTTCAGTATCCAAGCTTTAATGATATTAGAGAATAATAGAAAGTAACGGTCCTAAAATGCTACTCTGTGGCACACCCGAATACGATTGCCGATGTCCAGACATTCGCCACGTGCGACACTACGAGTTCGTTAGATAAATAAGAATGGAAAAAAGTAATAGTGTCTTGAGTAAAGCCGATATAATGTAATATGGATAATATAAGGGAATGTTCTATTGTATCGAAAGCCTTACTGTAATCGAGAAGAACGAGAACAGTGATTTCGTTATTGTCAGTAGATCTCAAAATGTCGTCAGTAATGTGAGCCAAGGCAGAAGCACAACCGTACCCCGATCCTGATTGTTCAGAAGGCAAAATATTATGATTTTCCAAATATAGACTAATTTGTCGATCAATTATACGTTCCAACACCTTAGATATAGTAGGTAAAATGGAAATGGGTCTCAGATCGTTAACAGTGGCAAGGTCATTAACTTTAGGTAATGGTATTATAATATTATCTTTCCAACAATCCGGTTAAACATTTTCTAATAAACAGGTAATTAATGATATGCGTAATAACTGGGATTAAATGCGGACAACACAGCCTTAATATTTTTAAAGTAATTTTTTTTTTTTTTATTTTTTTTTTATTTTATTTCATTCTGGGAAATTAACAGGGCAAAGCCCCAAAATATTTCCCCTGCTAATATACAATAATGTAAACATAAAAACACAAATGAACAGCAGTGCAATAATTACAAGAGGCAAAATAATAATACTAAATAGCTAAACGTTAATTAAAAGTTACTCAGAGCTACATTAAACAGTAACGCACTATATTAATAAATAAAGTATTAAATTAAATAACAACATTATTAGAAATTTTATGAATGTTTCATCTCAAACAGCAATAATGACAAAGGTAATGATAGAAATAGTGCTAACCATTTGTAATACAAAAAAAGATGAAACGATGCGTAAGATTAGAACTAAAAATTTACAAGGACTATAAAGATGAAGAAGATGAAGCCTGAAGAAGGGATCCGGAACAGACTGAAAATAATAGACTTAAATTTAAGCATGGAATGAGCAAAAAATGTCGATCCTATTAAATCTAGACGTTATATGTATTACAATAACCTATAGATGGGAGAGTTTATGCCAACACACGTACGGTGGATAGCCAAGTGAAAGTGAGTGCATTCCTTGCTTGAAATACGAGGATATTAAATTTAATAAGCGCTACCAATACAGGACTATTACATAAAATTTATATATAAAAACAGCATATCGGCCAGCAATCTCCTGTCCGCTAGGGATATCATGTTATAGGTGGATAAACGTCCAAAATAGTTTTGGTGTGGTTTACTATATTTATAGTCCAAAAATTTAGGAACCTTTTATGACTGATTCAAACTCTGCCTTTGTGCACAGCATAACATGAGCTCCAGACAACAGATCCATACATTAGCACACTCATAATCAGTGATCTGAACAAATGGATAATACAATCAACACTAGTAAATGCTTGGCAATGCGGAAAATAAAACAAGGAGCTTGAAAGCCCGTTGCGTTATTCGGTCAACACTGTTGTTTGAAATGACAGTTTCGTTCATCAAATAATATGCCTAAATCATTTACTAGATCCCACCCTCGTGAGAGCGGTGTTGCACAAATGTAATTATAAGTAAATTTGAATTTTCTTTTTGTGAGAAGTAATGCTCTTACATTTTTCAACATTTAGTAGAAGTTTATTTATTTTACAATAATCAACAAATGAGTTTAGATCACTTTGCAAACGAAAGCAGTCATCAACAGAATTGATTTCGTTATAAATTTTTAAATCATCTGCATAAAGTAAGAATTTAGAATTATTGAAAACATGGGCGATATCGTTAATAAACAAATAAAAAGAAAGGGCCGAGGTGCGATCCCTGTGGACACCGGAAGTAAGTTTAATGTAGTTAGATATGCGCCCATTAAGCACAACAGCCTGGATCTATTACGTATGTAAGAGGTAATCCATCTAAGCAAGTCGCCACAGAATCCACATCTTTGGAGTTTATTTATTAATATATTATGGTTAACCTTATCAAAAGCTTTGCGGAAATCTGTGAAGACTAACATCCACCTGACCAGCTGAGTCGACAACCTCATGCAAATATTGAGAGTATTCAGTTAATTGCGTAACAGTTGACCTACCGCCCTGAACCCATGCTGCTGCAAACAAAGAGATGAGAGACAGCACCAGAGATGTAAGTAAGTGACAATTTTTCAAAAGTTTAGGAAGACACTAATTTTGATATAGGTCTATAATTGGTAACATTGCCAAACATCCCCATCCTTAAAGACAGGAAGATTACTAGAGCCTGCTTCCATCTATGTGGGAAAAACACCCTGACTTAGAAACAGATTAAAAATAAGGAGCAATGGTTCAATAATAGATTCGGCACAACATTTAACAAAAATAGGGGGAATACCGTCCGGTCCAGATCCCTTCCTGACATCAATAGCCTTAAGTTCATTAAACAGGCAGAACGCCCAATAGACTTATATGTAATGCAGGGTAATTAGAGTTAACATTTTCATCTGACTGAGGAGTGGCAACATCCTGCTCGAAAACAGATTGGAAGTACTCACTAAATAAATCACATACTTCCAGCTCCGAGGATGCAACCCTACCATTATAAGACATAGAGCGTGGAATGGCAGATGAAGACTTTTTAGATTAACATAATGCCAAAAGTTTGATATCAGATTTAATATTGCTTTGCAATGAAAGAGCCAGAAATTATAATCATTTTTTATGCAGAACTTTAATCGCCTTCTTAACAGTGAGAACGTTTCATAATCTGATAATTGGCGGTATTTCCTCCATCTGCAATGCGCTCTGCGCTTATTATTGTAAATTTTGATCGTTGATGGCTTGTACCACGGTGGAAATGAAAATTTGCTAACCATTTAGTGGGAACGAAATTATTAATAATGTGGTTAAGTTTTGAGTAAAAAATATCAACAACTGCGTCAAGTGGTTTGTTACAGAATAAAATGTCCCATGAGATATTACGTATTTCACTATTGATTAAGTCATAATTTGCCTTACCAAATTGTTTAAGCGAACGTTCACAAATAGGATAGTACAACTTCTCACTGTCGGCATAAACAAAAGTAAAAGATTTATGATGAGGGTCTTCGGTAACAAAAGGCTCAGTAGACGCGATCACCTCAATCAGAGGTTTGTTACATAATAGGAGATCCAAAACGCGATCATTTTGATTAGCAATGGAGCAATATTGTTGTAAATTTAGTAGAGATATCATATCTACAAGTAACGTGCCTTTTGAAAGGGCAGTATTAACCACAGGACGTAGAAAAGAGATTCCTTCATCCTGCAACCGCCTGACGCTAGGTAAATTAAAATCACCAACGATCACGAAAGTGTCATTTAAATTTTCATACATCAATCTGCCTACATTATCAAAAAATAATTCTAATCTAGAGAGATCAGAATCAGGGGGAAAATATACACAACAAATATTCAAATTAACGTTATTTTCTTGTGAAATAGTTACCCAAATATCTTCACAGATCGTGCACCACTGCCTTCTGACTTCACAATTTAAATTCACAGACACAGCAATTAAACACCCACCACCAAGTAACTTAACAGAAGATTCAGCAGACCTATCACGGCGGTAGACATTATATCTACAATCAAAAATCTCCTCTGAGTAGATCCTCTCAGTAAGCCAGGTCTCCGTACAACACACCACATCAAAGTCAGACGCACAAGAACTTGAAAAGAAATCATTCGTTTTAGTTCTAATGCCACGCAGGTTCTGGTAATAAAAAGAAATCACTGTGTACCAAAGTGATATAGATTAAAGTAGGTAGAATAATATAAGTTAGGCAGTCAACCTCCCAACGTCAAGACTACCCTCTCCAGCAATCAGGTGAATCTTCGAGTTCTCGGATTTACGTATAAATATGTTGGCATTTTTCACCCAACAGAACTTGAAGTTATTAGACCGAGCAAATGTGCGGGCTTTCCAAAAAAGTTGCTTATTCAATGACGTTAGGTGTTCATGCACAAAAATTCTGCCTCCGCCGGTACAACCCAATGCGGAAGCATCCAATACGCCGGACATACGGGCATTAGAAAGATAATTATTTCTTTCTCTTCGTGATAAAAACTTAACAACAATATTTCTAAATTTACTAGTAGATCTATTCCCCAAACTAACTCTATGACAGATATCTATCATCCTATCATCGAAGTTATTGCCGTTAAATCTGCCAATCTTGACAACAATATCAAGGACATTCTCATTCTTATTTTCCGGGACTCCAACTATCTCAACATTATTAAGGCGTGAGTACTGTTTCTGCGCCTCTAAATCAACGCTAAGTTTTTTATTTTCATTTTCGAGTGTAGCAACACGCAGTTGCAGGTCCCGCAATCCAGCAACAGTGCCTTTAAAGTCCGAGAATTGCTTGTTAAAATCATCAATCTTGTTGCCATAGAACTCAAGTGATTTAACAATAGTGGCTTGCTCGGACCTAACAGACGAGATATCATCTCTCAATGAAGTAAGTAAGAATCTGGCACACAGCTGACAAATCCGAAGAGGAGCCACCACCGTTGGCGGAGCACAACCACACGAATTAGACTTTAGTGAGCGAATAACCATTTCAACCTCGGTCTCCGTTGTCAGCACAAAAGAAAAAGTGCTTTGCGTGAGCGTATTTTGATTATAGAAGTCATGAAGATGAGGATCAGCCGTAGAACCCGCAACAGCTCCAGCGAAATAATCGTTCAAAGTATCAACATTAGATAAATGATGTGGTAATTTATGATGTTTTTTCTTATTGTAAATGTTCAATGGTTCCAAGCTTTTCCACAAATTTTTAGAGTCCCTCCCATTGGAAGCAAATAAATTTGTTAAATAAGCTCGCTTTTCACGACGTACAGCGGAAGTAGTAAAATTGCGTAGTTGCTTGTAGTAATTGAAAGGCCTTATCACGGAGTGACATCAAGAGCCGCAAATTGTCGGTCATCCAGGGCACCCTAGGTTTTTTAAATAGACGCATTTTGTATGGAGCATGAACCTCAAATATGCCGTTCAGGAGAGAATTGAAGATTACCAATTTATCATTAATATCACTGATTCGATAAATTAAATCCCATGGCATACTCATCAAGTCGTTTGAAAATAAATGATAGTTGAAGTTACAAAAATCTCTAAAGGTGTGTAAGTGGGGTATGTGCTCTGATTTAACAGCATTTAATTTGACAAATGTTGCAGAATGTTCAAAAGTTGTGAGATCATGTAAAACATGGGACGAATGTACAGAACAACTAGAAAAGACTAAAATAAGATCGATTAAACTAATGGAGAAAGGAGTCACCCTGGTCGGTTCGTCTATTATTATACTTCACAACACGTTAATAACACGTGGACCCTGACATCTCTGATCATAAGTTTCTGGAGACAAATATACTTTTTAATACACTTTATTTATGAAAACTAAATTATTACAAATCTTCCAACCCCGTCCTCCACCTAAAAAGGTACTACACGAGGCTACCTATTCTAAGTACTATATGGGTTTACAGCACTTAGAATAGGTAGCCTCGTGTAGTACATTTTAGATAATAATAATGTAATACAGATTCTTTCTTTTTGACCTCTGTTGCTAAGCATGAAATACCAGATATCGTGTCCAAATTAACGACATGTAGGTAGGATTACCATCCATAACTCTCAACCTCCCTTTTGAAAGATATTAAGGACTTTATTTTGAATCTGTTAGTATTTCTTATTAAGCTGTCGATGGTAGGTTCTGCGCCTACCATGGTTGCCTGACAAACGGCTACCACATCCAAGGAAGGCAGCAGGCGCGCAAATTACCCATTCCCGACACGGGGAGGTAGTGACGAAAAATAACGATACGAAATTAACTAGAGGTTGTTTTCCGGAAAAAAAATTAAAGATTGCATATGTAAAGCCGTCATTTAAAAAAGGTGATCCAAATGACGTGGCTAATTATAGGCCGATCAGTTTACTGCCAGCCTTTTCTGAAATTTATGAAAGCGCCATTAACAATAGACTAATGAAGTTTTTACTACGTTCAGGGGTGCTGGGTTCCCATCAGCACAGATTTTTTAATAATAAAAGCGTTGACACGGCTACTACAGAATTTATTATATAAGTAATTTTAGCTCTTGGCGCTAAAAAATGTATATATGGACTATTTATTGATATGACCAAAGCGTTTGACTCTATTAATTGCTCGTTACTCTTCAAGAAATTAGAAAGTTATGGAATGAGAGATGTTGCACTTGAACTGTCTTCATCGTATTTAAGTAAGAGAATACAGAGAGTTAGGCTGGATGGTGGGATCACGTCCGAAGTCCGTTGTGTAACTGCTGGAGTTCCTCGGGGTTCCATTCTTGACCCAACATTTTATTGTGTTTATATCATTTGCATATGTTCTTGAAGCATAACATGGTAGAGTTACGCAGATGATTCCAATATTCTCATGGCAGGTTTAACTTCGGAAGAACGCATGTTTAGCTACAAACGTTTTACAAAAATTCCAATTCTGGACAAATAAAAACAAACTTAGAATAAATGCTGATAAATCAGTAGTTATAAAATTTGTGCGATCTTGTCTGGTTGCAACCTATGCAATATAATTTGTGTAAACAATCTCACCTCAAAACGGGTAGGGGTATGTTGCAACGGTACGCTTTATCGGTTCCACATTTATGCGTCAGGTTGTAATGGAACCGGTTTTAACTGGCTCCGCGTTGGCCGACAAAATGCAATGGGTCGTTAATTTACTTATGAATATTATATTTTTTGTTGAACGCCGTAAGATTGGTAAATAATATCTATTAATTAATTGAAATAAACAAGAAAACTAGCATGAGGATCTTTTAGCGATCAAAATAACCGCTCCCAGATCATGAGATTCTATGCGTATTTAATATATAATCCGACCCTGATAAATAAATAATGTAAATTAAAAAGATATTGATTGCACCTTTATGGTATTTTTTATTTGAAAACAACGAAGGCAGAAAAATATAAAAATAAAAACATTAAACAAGAATAATGATTAGTTGGGGGTAAAGAAATAATGAATGGGCCTCCCTTGTATATTACTGACTGAATTGAATATTAAATTTAACGTAAACAATAAACAAAATTATAATTTCTGATTTTACAAATGGTAAACAAATAAAATAATGCGGTAACACTTGCTGTTTTGGCGGTCCTCCGACTCTAGGCGTGATCGTTTGGGTTTCGACGCGCGACGGTCGGCTCGAACTAGTCCTACTCTCTGAATCGAGAAACTCTCAGCATACGGCAGCACAACACTTCAGCCTACGGCTAATACGCAATCTAACTGATTGCTGGATTCCCACTTATGAGGTTTTATTCCCCGGCACTGAACAGATGGCCAGAATTTTACACAATAATGGGGACACGTTACCCCACTGCGAATTTATTTTTACCAATATCTGGTATTCCGCAGCAACAAATGGCCGAATTATTTAGCAATAACGGGGATCAATTAGCCCGCTACGCTCTTCACTTTTAACATTATATAACTGTGTTGTAGCCTGTGCTTAATGACGGACCTCACAACCGCCGTGCTCCGGACGAACGGCACATCCGCTCTCTTACAACGCTGGCTGCCAACTTCCCTCGGCTGTCCGCCAATCAGGGAAGTTGCCCTGTCCTCGCAGGCATTGGTCTCTTCGTCTTTATAATGCCGGACTTTTGTCTCTGGGGCATTTTAATCAGAATTATTGCGGCCCCGCGGGAGCCACAGTTAGAGTATTTTAGAGTAAGTATATAAGCGGTCGAAACGACCTTGTTATTTCATAAGGTTTAAACTCTACCGCGCCCCACGCAGCCCACAACTCCTCCCGACACCGCCACCGGATGCGTCAATGATATCTCGAACTCTCCTGACTAGGACACGAGGGAGAGGACGATCCTGGGGCTCGACCAGACAGGTCACCAGGGGATTAGAAGAGGCACCCGCCCTTAGCCAAGTCCGGGACGCAAGATTTAACGAAAAATCCCGAAGAGAAGGAATCTTAAGGTCGTCCCGGATCTGTTGATTACGCACTAACCAGGGTGCGCCCACCATCTGCCTCAACGTAGTGCTTTGGAGGACTTCAAGTTTAGAATAGTGGGTCTTGGCCATTGGGCATAGGGCGAGCGCCCCATACGTAATTATCGGTCTAAGACAAGACAGGTAGAGGAGAAGCTTGGAGCCGAGATCTAGATGGCTATGCCGTGAGATAAGTGGCCTTAGACGAAGCTTCGCCCTTCGGAACCGATTGGTGACACTGTCAACATGTTGTTTGAATGTGAGTCCTTTGTTAAGAATAACTTCCAGGTATCTAGCCTCACTGGACCAGGGGATTTCATCTCCGCTGTTGGAGATACGAGAGTCAGGGACTCTCCGGCGTCTCGTAAATCGAACCGCCACGGTTTTGGCTGGGTTGATCCTGAGCCTCCAACGCTCAGCTCAGCTCTCAATGTCCTCGATGGCTGTCTGAACACGTCTCATGAGCATATTTTCATTTTTGCAGGTCGAAAACACTGCTGTATCATCCGCATATGCACCCAAGCTGACAATTGGGTGTCTGGGCGTGTCAGGCATGTATATCACGAAAAGCTCCGGACCCAGTAGGGAGCCCCGCGGAACGCCCGTCAACGCTGACCTACGGGCGGAAAGTGCCTCCACGGCGCGCACCGAGAATGTACGACCAGACAGATAAGATTGAATAATGCTGATCAGGCGAGGGTCAACCCCGATCCTGGCCATTTTGCAATGATTCCATCATGTCACACAGAGTCAAACGCCCTCTCGATGTCCAGAAAAACAGCCACTGTAGTCTCCCCTCTCTCAGATCCATCCCGAATGGCCTCAGTGAAACGGAACAGCTGGAAGTCCATAGAAAGGCCAGCTCGAAAACCAAACTGCTTATCGGAAAGGGGATTAAGGTCGGCCAAATTCTACCTTAGCCGGGAGAGGATAATTGATTCCACGATTTTTGAGAGAGAGGAAAGAAGACTAATAGGGCGATGGTTCTGGGGGTAGAGAGAATCCTTCCCCGGTTTAGGAATGGTGATGATCTTGGCATGCTTCCACAGAGATGGAAAGTAGTTGATGCTCAGGACGTAGTTAACAATCTTGACCAGGACACTGAGTGCATTCAAGTCACGTCAGCCGCACACGCACAGAGATTAAGTAGAACTAAAAATACGTTACAAATTCAACATGTTTTTATATTTTTTCTTAAGGAAGTAAATAATAAATCAAATTTAAAGTAAAAAGCATTATAGGCGTCCTATTATAATGTTCACACCTTTATTTTTCTGTATTTTTTGTATTTCTAAATTGAAAGTCCTGATATTTTACAATTCCATTCCTATCAATATCTAGTACCTATATTATGTTTTTTCCTTTCTTGAGATAGCGGCTTTTTTTTGAACAATTTAGTGAAAAATTTTACTAAATTAAGTCATTTTTTAACGTTTCGACAATTTTTTTATTGTCTTCTTCAGAAAATCATTAATGCATTCATGTATTATATATTTAACATTTAACATCAAACATTTTAAAATTTTACATTAAAAATTACATTTTATAAAAATAAATAACATTAAAATGTTATTTGTCAAAGGCATTTAATATACATGTGTGTGTAGCATACTGATAATTTACACTATCGGCTAAGAATAAAATTTCATCAAAATATCTAGTATATATTTATACTTTTCCGGTTCAATTTCTCCTAACAACCTGAACAAAATATAAGAAAAAACTAATCTATTTTTGAATGATTCCACCCCAAATGACGGTACTATCGGATTTATTTCTTACTCATAATTTCAATCAGTCTATAAATTTTCATAAATTGTACATTCTTATTTGGTATGGCCCATGATATGTCGTTGAATACGGAATTAATCGCTTATATTTAATTAAAGGAAATTTTGAGGAATTAATAATAATAATAATAATAATAAATTGACTTTATTGCTATACAATATAATATAAAAAAGAAAACAATGATAAAAATAAACTAGTAATTGTAGCAACCGGAGGGCGAATTTCAGTAAAAACAACTGTATTAACCTTCCTTATAAAACTAATAGTGTAAAAGAAAATGAGATGCCTACCCTAAAATCGATAATGTAGATGTTGTAGACACATAAGTCACGCACAAAATTAAGACAAATTAGTACATTGCCATATGTTGCAGTATATAATGTAACTAACAGTATATCGCAGGCAGGTGAAAAAATTAATTAAACGAGATTATTACAGTTATATATCTATTATTGAAAACTCTGTGAATAATAATAGTACTAAACCATTTTGGTCATTCGTGTCAAGTAAGAGAGCGTCGGGTTCAATTCCGATGCAAATGTCGTACGAAAACGATGTATCAAATAATATTGAAGAAACATGCGACCTATTTATGAAATACTTTCTTCTATATTGAATCTAGTAATACACCTTGCCTGATAGAACATCAACTTAGTGAAAATGGCTTTAACGTCTCAACAGTGTCTATTGATGAGGTTCGATTGAAGGTGGGCCAATTGGATGTCAATAAGGGAGCTGGACCTGACGGAATACCGCCTTATTTTATTAAGATGTGTTGTGCTTCACTCTGTGTACCGCTTGTACTTATTTTTAACAAATCGTTAAGTAGCGGTATCTTTCCTACAATTTGGAAACATGCTAATATTATACCAATATTTAAAGATGGATCTAGAACAGATATTAAAAACTATAGACCAATTTCTATTTTATCTCACTTCGGTAAAATTTTTGAGTCCTTGATTACCGATTCGTTATTCTTCCAATGTAAAAATTATATTAGTACATCCCAGCATGGTTTTTTTTCGTGGCAGATCTGTGGTTACCAACTTAGTTGAATTTGTGTCATTTTTGTCTTCGTCGATGGACAACAGAGTACAAGTGGACGCTGTGTATACCGACTTTTCCAAGGCATTTGATAAGGTTCATCATAGGTCTTTGATTGTTAAGCTTGGAAACTTCGGTGTACATGGCTCACTATTAAGGTGGATTGAATCGTATATAAGTTTTAGAACTCAGTCTGTAGCTATTCATAATTTTACATCTAAAACGTTTGAGGTCACATCGGGGGTCCCACAAGGTAGCCATTTGGGCCCGCTCCTTTTTTGTATTTTTGTGAACGATCTTGCCGAGGTCTTCCAATTCTGTCATTGTTTGTTATACGCTGATGATGCTAAATTGTATGCACCCATAGTTACATCTCAAGATTACCAATTGTTTCAAGAAGATTTAGATAAATTTTATAATTACTGTGTAATGAACGGGTTGGCTTTAAACGTGAATAAATGCCACGCAATCACTTTTACACGAAATATAGCTGATCTGGATTTTTCGTATATGCTTAATGGTATTAGCTTACAAAAAGTTGAATGTATTAAGGATTTAGGTATATATTTAGACAGTAAACTTCTTTTTCGTTATCATATTGATTTCATGGTTCAAAAGGCATTTAGATTACTAGGTTTTGTGTTTCGTGTATCTCGTGAGTTTAAAAACGTTAGCACTATTATTACTTTGTATACGACTCTCGTACGTAGTGGCCTTGAATTTGGTTCAGTCGTTTGGAGTCCTTGTTATTACACATATATAGACAGAATTGAGAGGATTCAACGCAGGTTCGTAAAGCATCTAAATTTTAAATTTTTTCCTGATAGAAATTCAGTGTCGTACCAAATGAATATGGGATATTGTCCCTTGCTAATAGAAGATTATTTTTAGATTTTGCGTTCCTCTATAAACTACTAAATAATAAGATTGATAGCTTTTATTGCATCCAAAATATAAATTTTAATATGACATCTTACAGTACGAGACTGGGGTCTACATTTTATTTACACAAATGTAATACAGTTGCTTACATGAATTCACCTTTGTACAAATTATATAAACAATTTTAGTTCCATCGACGTTTTCCACGTCGGCATGGGAAGTGCATTGCGTTTGGCTAAGAATATGCTCCGATAATGTAGATTTATAATTTTGTATGGGACGAGTGGTGGTGGTGAGTTGAGTAAGATACATTTTTATATGTTATCTATGTATATACAATGTGCACTTGTGAAATATGTGTATATGTTACACTGTTATTGGGACATTTAGTCCTGTTGTGTAATTCACAATGTTTATATAAATAAATAAATAAATAAAACTACCGACGTGCATCAATAGTCATATCACTCATCAAACTTCGTTTAATTCTGTGCCTAAATGTTCTAAGGCCCAAAGACTTAAGATCAGGTGGAACTTGATTATATTTCGAATAAAATGCATAAGTAAACGATCTCTGACCCAAAGCGGATCTGGCAAGTGGCGGAGATATCAAACCTCGAAACCGGGTCATAAGATTATGGACATCACACCTAAATCTTATTTTGTTATAGAGATATGGTGGTGATTTATACCTCATAATTTTATGGAAGAGACACATCATAAAAAATTCTCTACGATAGTACATGTTCAGCCATTCGGCCTCAGGCAATTTATGAGATACATGATCAAACTTACGCAGATTGAAAACAAACTTCAGATATGCATTCGGCACTTTCTGGATTCTACCCGCAGTAAAGCTATCCAACTCACTATGGAAAACTGAAGAACAATAGTTAAAATGTGACAAAACAAAAACATCACATAGGTTCCTCTTTATGGTAGAATTCAAGACAAATCTTAGAGGATATAATCTCTTCAAGTTCATATATGCAATCTGTATATACTTACATATTTGATCTCTATATCGAAAGGAATTATCCAGATAAACCCCTAAATTTTTAACTCTATCAACAATAGGTAGGCGCAAATTGTGAACCCTAATATCTAACACATTGCTTAAATTACGACAACATTTTTTTGATCCAAACAACGTTACTTGGGATTGAATAGGATTTATCTGAAGACAGTGTTCAACAGAAGCAGTGTATAAACGAGCGAGGTCATCATTGATATTATTCACAGCAGTTCTCCAATTCGATGGTAAAAAAGAACAATATAACTGTGTATCGTTCGCATAGACATGATAGTGACAGTTCTTCACACAGGACAACAATTTATGAGTATATACTGTAAATAAAATGGATCCCAAAATTGATCCCTGAGGAACTCCCTGCGAGAGTATGAGGCAACTAGAAGTAACACCGTTAAGCCTCACCATTTGTCTGCGATTATTAAGATAACTATCAAGAAGTGACACCGCACCACCAGACAAGCCAATATGCTTTAGCACAGATAAGAGAATACTATGGTTAATTGTGTCAAATGCTTTCGTGTAATCCAATAATATAAGACATGACACAAGGCCCTGGTCCGTAGCAGATATTAGGTCATTCGTAACAGCCAATAAAGCAGCCTCACAGCTGTAACCCGTGCGAAATCCAGACTGTGTAAAGGGTAAAACATTAACACTATTAAGGAAATCTTTAAGTTGATATGCAATTACTTTCTCAAAAATTTTTGACATCACAGGCAAGATACTAATAGGCCGCAAGTCCTTCAACTGCGTAGAATGACCACCTTTAGGCAGGGGACACACCACAGCGAGCTTCCAAGATTCCGGGAACACTGCTTCACTGATGCAAAAGTCAACTATGTGTGTTAAGTATGGTAAAATCGTGGGACAACACATTTTTATCATCATAATACTGACATTATCATGGCCAGCGAATTAGACTATTTATTTGACCCATCTACGCCTGTTTTAGTTACATTACTCATAGTTTCCATAGCACGCTTCTACTTAAACTTTTCAACGATACTGTAGCTTGTTTGACGTATTGTACGTGTGTGTTCATGAGCGCTCGACGATTGTGCCTCGTACGGGGATCGACCCATAAATCTCCCCGATTTGAATAATCGGCCGGTCTCGAAAAATTGGATTTGCTCCAAATGGAAACGGCGGCGCAGGCATTTCGCTTTGCTAGCTGCGGACACTTCGGCAAACTTTCGGGCGGGCGAAACGGGAATTGAACGAATATTTCCCATACATAATGCATCCTCCACAATGTCCGCCTCGCCCGGACTAACTTATACTATTTTGTGTGGGGGTCGCATGTATAATGCGACCGGAATAAACTGTTTGCGTTACGAGATTTTACGAGGTTCTTTTTTCTTTCTTCTTCTAGCGGGTGGAGGGGAAAGTCGATTTAAATATACGTAGATAGCAGTTTCGGTAAATGGGGAAGATTTCGTTTATTCCTCTGTTCGGAGTTTCATTGATTTTTTTTTTGTTTTGCCTACTCCACAAATCTTTACGATGAAGGACTTTCTAAATCTCGTTAGGCAAACAATGTACGCATCTTATTAGAGTTTTTAGTATAGTCCCGATCCAATAGATATTAACGTATTTGATCTAATCGTGGATTTACTATAGGAGGATTTACACTACTTATTCTGTATCCAGGTACACTAGCGACACTTTCTAATTGTACGACCTACAGCATAAAATAGAGCCTAAATGTGTAGCATGGGTAGTAGACGACTTATGCATTAACTGCCGTCTTCGAAATATATAAACACAGATGTGCGGTCTCGGTGTTTTTTTTTTTGTAGTAAATCTACTTTAAATGTAAGGAAGAATGCAGCCGACAAACATAGATAAACATTGAACTTTATAAAATAGAGACAAATAATATACATCAAAGGCGCATACTAAATGCTTGCCGACTTACCTCGGTTACCACAATTCGAATTTTTTCAATGACTTACCTTAAATTATAATTGTATACAAATAGATGTTTTGTTTCTTTCACATCCCTACAGCTTTACTAAATATGTTTGTGTTTTTTTAATCCAAATTGATTCATAATGATTGTTTTATATCTATTTTTAATTCGCGCGGCTCCTTTTTTCAATATTAACATAATGAATAATTAATATTTATATAAAGTATTTGTAGCTATCTACTACTATTCGATTTAGCACTAATTCAAATTTGTATTTCTTTTGAAAAGATATTGTAGGACTTTTGAAGGTAAAAATTTGAAAGTAGGGAATTTATAATCTAAATATTATTTTATCTTGTTATTATAAGGTTGATGAAAACATATCATTACTATAACCAATAAAACATATTTCTGACGAGTGTAGAGCTTTTTCGTTTCTAATATCTGATATAAAAATCATGGTTTTGAATGCATTCTCGCCATATTCCTTTATTATTTAATGTTAAAGAAGGAAGCCGGAGTGAATTAAAAAAATGATATGAAATCATCAGAACATTAATTAGATAACAAAATATAACATATTTGGGTTAACGCTGCAGGGAAAACAAAACATGCATTTCTGTCAATAACGACATTACTTCAAATTTCTCTGCATTTAATCAATTAATCGGCGCAACAACCCACTTCACGAAAAATTGAAGTAGTAATAATCCTTATTACAATATTGTTTAATATCTTACATAGGGACTGTCGCAATTTAGTTATGTGTTCAGTAATATTGGAAAAAAATGTTTCATTAAAACGGAGATATGCTTTACTGATTTCAGTATAATACTTTAAATGTCTTCATGCGATCTATTTTGATACTTTCATTATTATTTGCATACGTATAAAATGAATAAAAGTAATAAACCATTGATATTGCTATTTATGGTATAATTAACATGCCTTGGTTTAGTTCCTAGTCGTAGTTTCAACTGTTAAAATGAAAAATACTTTTAAAACCATTTAATAACACTACAGCTATTCCAAATACTTCAAACATCAAATAAATTTATTCCTACGCAGAGATAACAAATACATAAGAGATGCATTCAACTTCGCACATTAATAAATCCAGTCTAAGGCTTTTTTAAAATAACGACAGAGAGACCGCACATCTGTGTTTACATATTTTCGACGCGGGCCAGTTACTGCAAAAACCCGTCTACTATCCACGCTAAACATAATGGGCTCTATTACCTGTAGGTCGTACACATTAGAAGTGTCGCTAGTGGTACCGGAAATTATGCAAATGAGAAAATTTTTTATAATGCAAGATAGTCATTAGAGCACTTAAATACAGCAGTTAAACCTAAACGTATACAATAATTTGAAGAGTGAGAATTACCGGACTAAAAGAGAAGCAAAAAATCGTTTAAAATGGAATCACATGGGACAAGTGAGAAAAAATAGTATGTGTAATTTTGATATTGTGAGAGAACAGAAATGTACTGGTTCTACAAAAGAAATGAAGCTCTTATATTGGGAAGTTAGTACAATTCCTCGAAAGAAAACAATAGATTGTAATATTGTACCACTAAGTTATCTCGCGCTATAAAGGAAAACGGCTTTAAATATCGACGAACAATTACGGAATCGCAAAGATTGTAGGTAGTACGGGATGAATACATGACGAAAGTGAAAAAATTTAGAGAAGAGAAATATTTTATTTATCACTTGGACGAAACGTAATATGACACCAATGATACTATAAAGAAAGGCAGGTATGGTGATTCGGGAATGTGTTCCGTAAATGCTCCTGCTTATAGAGGGAAAAGAAATATTGTTGCACGTGCGGAATCTATGGATAGCCGGATTGGTGATATATTTGTAACGGAACGGGTTTTCTTTCTTGGAAAACTTTTGGGGATGGCTAAGCCCAAATTCAAATAAGACAAAGCCACAATTCCGTCTCACAGACAACCCTCCTGCCCTTTTGACCGGCGAGCCACCGCTGAGAAACAAACTTTTTGTTCGGTAGCGAATGGTTTTAGTAATTTTTAGCCAAAGATGTTTCCCAACGGTGTTTTCCTCCGTCAGTCGAAGCAGGGTCGTTGTTAGTTAGCCTAAAGATTGCTGAATTACCCACCTCGTCGGCTTTCTCTTACCGATGATAACTTCCTCTCCAACCCCTTACTATGGGTACCAAATAAACTTCTTTCGAGTTTGGTATGGTGAAATAATAGATCGTTTGCCTTCTACACTAATATATTAAATAAATTTTGTGACAATTAAGTTAAACTAACAATCTACAAATTTAATAAAATAACAAGCAAAAGACAAAACAAAACACAACTATTTAGATGAATTTTTAGGCTTTTCTTAATAATGTTGATTAACTTAAACTCTAGTAATTCTTACTTACAAATTATTTATTTATTAAGGGAGAGAGAGAGAACGAACGAGTTACGGTTTTTACGTATTGCTTTGGTTAGTTTTAAGCAGGAATTTTGAACTTTTTACCGGCCGATGTGGGTAATTAATTCTTCTCGTAATCCAAATTATAGGGCACAAAACTTACACAGCAGTCACCGGGCAAAATTTAAGCCAGGAAATAGAGGAGACTTAAACGAATTTAACACAAAAACACTAAACACCTCTCGAGGAAAGCTTTTGCTACCTGTTCTCGAATTTTTTGAGGCTTATTTCGTTTGCTAAATTTTAAGAAGAGAAGTTTCATTTTTTAAGATTTAGAAACGCCCGCACGAAATGGAGACACGTGCTTTTACTTTAGCTGAAACGAAGTCCACGAACCAATTCATTGAAAACAGCAATGTTAAGGGTTTTTATAAACTTTGATTGTGACGTCATTTCGCACCGATAACTAGTTCGGCCTCTCTTTACAGGAGGGCGCAAGTATGACCGAAGGCGTTATTTTTTTGATCTTCAAACGCCCTACTTGAGAGGAACGTGGGAACTGCTGAACAGCATTTGTAACATACAATAAACAAAGAGGCAGATAACATACAAAGTAATACCATATTATCTTAATTACGCGAGTCTTTAAACGAAAATAGACTATTATTTCCCGTGGAGTAGACGCTGCTTGAGCAAATGCCACGGTACCTATCAACTACGTATTAATAAAATGAATTTAAATACTTGCATTATATAGGACGGAATTTTGAATTCTTACATATTATTGTCCCCGAGGAAGATAAAATCATCTTCCTTGGATTATCGTGAATATATGACAAGTTCCTTGTCTGAAAAATGGTTCCTTAAAAACCTACTATCGTCCTTACCTCTAAAAAGTACTGTACCAGTAGAAGTATAATTAAACAAACTGCTTACATTATATGGTTACATAAAAATCGAAAAATTGGAAGATTATTTTTTAAACCTCGATAGTAACATTAGAGAAATGGAAAGTATAGATTCTAAAATAGACGAATCGGATAAGGTTTGTTATTTGTTGCCTCTGAATGAAGATTATGAGCAAGTTATAAAGGCAATAGAAACGTTAAATACAATCAATCAGTCAAATATGGCGATGATAAAAGGAATGAAGACATGATAAAAAAAACTATCCCAGGAAGAACGGTAAAAGCACAACAACATTTAGGACAACATGAATTATATTCAGTATATTGCTTGTATGCAAATAATGGTACGCAATTAAAAGAAAAGAATGGATGATAGCCATCGAAAAGGAATTAGAATCACACGAAAAAAATACAAAGTAGAGAGAAAGTACAATTACCAGAAGGGAACGAAGCTGTAGAAACAAAATGGGATTTTAGACGAAGAAAAATGAAACTAAAAAAGCAAAATTAGTGGCAAAAGGCTTTCAACTACCGGAGAACACATTCAATCCTATGTATACACAGGTTGCTACCATTGTCGACCATTAGAGTAATGTTAGCTCATGCTGTACAAAAACAGTGGGCAATAAAGCAATTGGATATACCATCAGCTTTCCTAAATGGTGAACTTGAAAATGATATTTACATAGAAAAACTCCAAATGATACAATAGCAAATCACAGTATTTCGTATTGAATCGCGCATTATATGGTTTAAAGGAATCACTGAAGGTATGGAACAAGAGTTTTAATGATTTGGCTTTGAAACACAACTTTAAAGGATCTCATCTTTATGATTTCTACTTATATTGCAATGATTCAGTATGGATGATAGTACATGTAGGCGAGATATTAGTAACTAGAGAGAAAAAATATATCGAAAAAATAACAGAAAAGAATAGATGAGCTTTAGAAACATTAAAGTTTGTGCAATCTAGATTTTTTGAGTGCGAATGGTACTTAACAGGACGTTTCCTTGCATCAGGTCCGGACTTAAGAATTTTTGGCTCTAAATATGTAAGCTTTTTTATTTTTATAATGATTGAAATCCGGTTTCGGCGGGTTTGTGCTTTATATGTCGTGTAGTTAATACCCAAGCAAAATTTACTTTTTTATTTGATACACCCTGTATAATTGCCGATATTTCTAATTAAATGTTCTGGGCTTCGTGGCAATTCAGCACACGCTTTGCTGGCAATAATAGCACTAGAGTGATATATACATTGCATTAACAAACAATGCGGAATTTCCTCTTTAATCCTTGAAAAAAAAGGAATTGTATTTTCCAACCATTACTGCCGCTTCGAAGAATCGAAAATTTTTGTTTTCGTAAAATCTCAACAAGTTCTTCAGTTTCTACTTTACACAAAACATTTTTCACCAATTCAGTGCATTCAGTTCGGTGAAGAGTTGCGTCTTTAATGATGTTTGAATCTAGTAATTTGCTTTTAAGGACTTCCATCAGAGGGTCAACGTTTAAAAATGCTAAATTATGCTCTGCAAAAAATGCAGATAGCGCTATTTCAAATGATTTTACTTGGTTCTGGTGTAGATCTAGAGTTTTAAAAAATTGGAAACAGTCGGAGTACACATTGCAGAAGCCATTTTTTGTTTGTGCTTTTGCCCCTTTGCATGCTTATCTAGATTCTGATTTTCCGCATACTAACGTTGTGTTACATACAAAACAACTGAAAAGTTAACATTTATTAATGTTTTTTCATTTAATTAACAAATAACACCCAATCCTAATTACCCACGTAATCGCATAATTATGCAGGAATAAATTGTAATATTGAAATAGTGAAAGAAAGCTTGACGTCTAAGAAAATCGAAACTCCATCTATTGCTCAGTCTGTCAGGGTCATTCCTTAGACATCGTTTTTTTTTTTCGCAATTTAATTAGCCATTGAAAAACAATTAATGGACATATAAAGTAAATCAAGTTTTGCGTTATTTTCGGCTAGAGAATGCGCAATATGTATGGGATATATTAGGCATACTTTGAATCCTATTAATAGGTATAGGTACTAAAATCTTAGGAAAATTAGTTACAGGGTCGGTAGGTACCTATATCTGATTTTTGTAAAAGAAGTGCTGCTACTGTCCATATCATTTCTATTAAAAATGTTTTATGAACTATACTCACATTATTACATGAGAATTTTCATTTTATTGTTATATCACTTACCTACATTTTTCTATATTTCCTCGTACTGGAGTTAACCAATTTTTAAAATCAGGATTTTCCAACCATTTATTTTGAAATACTTTGGTTTATTTTATATTTCTTTTGTGGTGGTTAGTTACTTTCATCTGAAGAAGTGGACATTTTTTGGTGCAGGCCCAAATATCTCACCTCATTTTTCCAAGCGAGTCAGGTCCCATTAATATAGATCGCGTCCGCCGGCAGACCAGTCTTCCTGGTGAACCTGATGGCCCACAGTGGAGCTAAAATAACGTTTTTGGGAAAAAACTATCGTTAACTACGGATTCTGACAGGAAATTTTATGCTGAACAAAGAAGTTCATATGAGCATGGGGTCGCAAATCAAGCCTTCAGTGAGTTTCGCCACATTAATCAAAAAAAATCCAAGTTTTTTAAATTTTCATATAGAATTGTAGCTTGTACGGTCAACATTTTTAGGTGATCAAGTGTATACTAATAATAATAATCGAAAAATTATCCCTGTTGTGAGCTAGGATCATAAGAGGACAAGGAGGACAATAATTAGTAAATACAGGCTGTCCTAGCAAAGAGTGGATCTTTAATTAGAGCTTTATTTATCTCTTTTATTTTGGAAACTACAAAACTTTTATAAAAATCCTTTAATTCCTTTCCGTAAATTATTATATCGTAAATATATTCTGTGACCAAAAAGTAAGCAAAAGTTTATTTACTTCGCTACTTTAAACGGAACGCCTTATACATTTTTCTATATTTAAGTTCTACGCAAAAAATGATGTGACATAAACAAACTGCTGTATGTCGATCTTTAAATATGATAATTGTTATTTAGTCTTCTTTACAAAACACTGATATTTTTCAATATGATTATGGTCATATTGAAAAATATCAGTGTTTGTAGTTATCCGCGAACACTTCCTGGAGTAATGAGTTCTGTAATATTTGCAGTCCTTGTTGCGGGACTCTTGAGCTTCCTCAGAAATGATACCAACTGGGAACGCTGCGCTGTCTATGATTTGTGCACCATGAAACAAAATCTTGTGGACGGTTGTACCACGGATAGAGAGAAATAGCCATTCTAGCCGTATTCTTTGCGTAGATACGATTTTTTTCAGAATCGATACGAGACTGAACATATTACTTCTAATATTGTTGCCAGCCTTTGTATCAAAACTTGACTAATGCCGGTTATTTTAGCAGTGGTTTCTGGGTTTTGAAAAAATCCTCGAGATGTATTACCATCGTTGGTGGTAGCTGTCTCTTGCTTCACAAAATCTATTTTCAATCCTAACTTTTCCTAGAATTCATCCTGAATTACGTTTTTTTGCTTGCTGCTTTTTAGTGGCTTGTTTTGTGCAGACGTTCGCCAACATTTAAATTCAAGATTATAACTTAATTTCAAGATGTATTCCATAAACCGTAGGCGAGCATGCAAGGGAGACATACCTAAACATAGAACTTCTTTCGGCTCCATTCCAAGCCGTCCGAAATCGTTTAATTGGGAAGGCTTTGCCCCACATATTGTTCAGTTACTTGCCGATGCCGTATGTGTCACAACCTGCGCCACTTTATCGTCAAGCATGGTAAAATACAGCTGATACCGGATGGAAATTACGTTCTCTCCACAGAAAATAGTTGTATTGTGCAGATTTTTAAGTTCGTCTTCTATTCGCTCTTTTTTCTGCTATTATTAATTCAGATGTCTCGGATCTAAACTGAAATTTTGTGTTCGGCAGTAATTAGTCGATGAGGGCCGGGGATTTTTCCAAACGTAGTCTCCATGATTTGTAACTACAATTATTTTTACTGGTACCATGGAACTCATGAAAAGATGTGCATCAGATATGTCTTCCATTCTTTCATTAAATTTTTGCTTATATTCGCTTTGACCAGAAGCCCCATCAGAACCCCATTTTGTGTGAAGCACAAGTGTGTGTTCCTGACAGTTTTCGGACTTCTGATGTTGTAGAGTTTCAAAAATTCTTGTTGCTGTATGATCCAGCAGATCTTGTAATGGTACTTCCGCTGATGTTTCGGTAACTTTTATGCTGGAGGGGTAGCATTGATTTTTAGCGATTTGTACTTTTTTATAGCTTGGGAATATCTTATAGGCGAGATCATGAACTGCGTTTCTTACCAAGTCAAACTGTTCTTTGATCAATTTTGCTTGTGTAAATAAAGCAAGTGCTTGATTGGGGTTAAAAGAAGGTTGCATCTGTGGCGAAGCAGCAGCGTCAATAAGAGCTTGACAATGTCCGCTCCTGAGATCACCGATTTTATTGGCTTGCGATTTACGTCCACATTCCTCAAACGATTTATTTGGCCTGCCACCACGATTGCTATGGCCCTGTTCTCCTACATCTGGGACTTGGACTACAAATTCATTAGTCAACCATTCCGCATACTTCCTCTTAAAAACGTTCTTATTGAAATAAACAGACCCTAGCTTATTGTTGTAATGGGGTTTAAACCTCTTACATATTTCACCAACGATTTATGCAGTGATGTGTTCATCCAGTTCTATATATGTATGTTGCAAATAGCTTTCCCATGTATTACCAGTAAAATACACTTCCACCAAATCTGCGTATGATATTTTTAAAGATTCCATGTCTTCCGTAAATGTAGATCAATAATAATAATAATTTTTTAATGTCTAATATAATTTCTTTATTAAATAAGAAAATAAAAATTATAAATAATGATAATAAAATAATAATAATAATAAATGCAGGTAGCTTCCTACACTAACAACAATGTCAATGTTTGGAATGTCATTTTAGTGACAAAATGTCATTTCATTTGATCAGCCATTTATTGTGACTGTGGACATAACCGTAATGTCATGATTGAAAAATTAATGTGGAATTAAAATCCACATTCGGTGGAATACGGGAAAGATATGTATACACCATCGTCACAAGGATTATACCTATCAGAAAAAAGACATTTCAGACCGGAGGAAGGCGGAGCTTTTTTTGTTGAGCTTGTTAATTTGAGAAATTGAAAATCTAAAGCGTCGCCATTTTTCGATTGTTTTCGCTCCACTTTTTAAGTAATGGGTAATATTTGAAATCATATTCTGAATAAAGCATGAATAATATAACACTCCTGCAATTTATACAATTTTATCTGCAAAAATAAAAGAACAAGGAAAAAAAGAAGTTTAGGTTGAAAACCGTCAATTTCGAACCATTTAAGAATACCCTAATAGTGACAGTTATTGATCCGTAAGAATTTTTTTTTTCGCTGAATGACTTACGTACTTTTATTCTACGGATTCTCTGCTAGGGTATACGGGTAATATTTCTTGGATATACAAAATTTTAGTTTCGAGGTTTTTTCCACAGCGACCCCACTGCGGCCTCACATTTTGTTTCGTTAATATTTAGTCTGTGAGGCCGTCAACCACACGCTGGAGCCAGCGGAGCGCCAAATTCTCATTCAGACATGAAGTACATATCGCTGTGTCATCAGCATAAAACGCTAAACTGGTTCCCGGCTCCCTTGGGACGTTCGCTGTGTATAATAAAACAGTTCGGGCCCAAGCAGGGAGCCCTGCGGCACCCCTGCTATCTGGGCCGTCTCGGTCGAATGGCATCTCTCCACTCTGGTGACGAATGACCTACCTCTTAATTAACTTTGGATTAATTTGATTAGCGATAAACTTATTTTGTAATTCATTAGCTTAAATATTAGTCCGTCAATTCTAGAAAGAACCTCCAAGAATCCTCTTATACCCGAGAGAGTTACCTATCTAGAAGATGGATGTCCAAAAAAGACCTGTAAAATTTCCCTATTTTCTATTTCAACAATTGAAATCACCAGAAGTTTAAGAAAACAGATTTAATTTGTATATTATTATTATTAAAAAGAAGAACAAATTTTTATTAAACTAGTTTTTGGATAGTAACTTTAGAAAACTGAACTTACTTTGTAGTAAGTTGCTAGTATTTTTAGTCGATAAGTAATTTAATCTCTAACACTGCGTAGGCTTTCACGGCCGGTGTAACTATAACTAACAGCTTCTTGCGGGTTTCGCCGTGTGTCCAAAACTTTCGCTCGACGTTTCGCTGTTCATACTGACAGCTTCTTCAGGATAACTGAACTGATTCTCCATGGTCCGACATTCTTCTTATATACGCCCCTGGTGCATCCAACCGTGTAGTTTCCGCTCCATTGACCGTGACGGTTCGTAGTAGGCTCTTCCACGTGTTGCTAAGGTGTACCCTTCTTCTGTTAACGGTTTTATTTCTCTCTCTATTTCTATGGCTTCCCTGATGAGTCTTTTCCCGTAGTTCTTGGTGGTAGTTATTACTTTTACATTCTTGAAATCCATTTTGTGTCCGGTGTCGTGCATGTGTTCTGCCACCGCTGATTGCTCGGTCCTTCTTAATCTTGCGTCCCTCTCGTGTTCTTTTATTCTTATGTCGATGGCTCTTCCTGTTTGTCCGACGTAGCACTGTCCGCATTGGCATGTTATCTTGTAGATACCTTCTGTGTGCCCCTTGGGTATCTTATCCTTTGCGGTCGGTAGATAGTGCTGGATCGACGTTGCAGTCCCGAAGCGTACTTGTACGTTACGTTTCTTCAAAATTCGGCCTACTTTTTCGGTGACTCCTGCTATGCAAGGTAAACACGCCATCACTCTTCGTGGTTCTGTAGTTGTCTCCAGTGTCGTCTTCTTCTTAGTGACTCTCCTTATGTCGATGTCAGTGTAACCATTCTTCTTTAGTGCTTTCTCCAAATGTATCTTTTCACTGGTAAGATATTGTTCGTCACTGATGGTTTCGGCTCTGGATAGCAATGTTTGTATTAATGTCTTCTTCTGCATCGGATGATGGTGAGATCTTGCATGTGGATATCTATCGGTGTGCGTCTTCTTTCTAAATACCGCGTGCTGTAGCATTCCCTCTTTTGTTTTCTTAACCATAACATTCAGGAAAGGAAGATTTCCATTTTGTTCTTTCTCCATGGTAAACTTGATAGCTGGGTGTTGTGAGGTTATGTGTTCCAAGAACTGTTGTAGTTTTTCTTCTCCGTGTTGCCACATTACAAAAGTATCGTCGACATATCGCAGCCAACACTTGGGTTTCATATCGCTGGAACTTAGGGCTTCTTCTTGAAATGCTTCTCCAAATGCTCCCATTGCTGTTCCGTTCTTCTGCTCGTAATATTTTCCTTCATACAAAAAGTATGTCGTGGATAAGCACAGTTTCACTAATTCAATGATGTCTTCTTGTAGTCGCAAGTTCTGGAAGTAAGGCCAGTGCCGTCCCTCCGGATGATTTCTCTGTTGGTACTCTTTTGGGTGCAATGAACGTAGTTATTCCACTAAGGCGCAAGTACTTTTGTTTCATCTGCAGATAGTAGCTTCGTTGATAAATTAATCACAACGTTCTTCAGGGGCGTATATAAGAAGAATGTCGGACCATGGAGAATCAGTTCAGTTATCCTGAAGAAGCTGTCAGTATGAACAGCAAAACGTCGAGCGAAAGTTTTGACACACGGCGAAACCCGCAAGAAGCTGTTAGTTATAATTTAATCTCTGTAAATATAAATTTCAAAACATTCGAACGAATTCGTAGATCGAAATAGCTCCTGAAAAATACGTTAACTCCCTAACTTCCGCGACAGCTTCGATTTCTAGAAATTATATCACTTGCATTGTTTCTGAAAGGTATTTAATAAGTGAACTCGATGTCTTTCGTACGAAGTGCCTTAGGAACAAAACTTATTTTATTGATTGTAAGCTTTCGCTCTACAGCATATGTATCCTTTAATTTTTTTTCTGCTTATTAAGTGAGTGTACTTTGCCCATTTATCTCCCTCCATATATCCTACCATTTACGAAAACCCAGTAGCGAGCACGTAATCTTTTAATAGCTAAACAAGAAAATCTTTCCTTCAATTTAGTTCCTTCTATCCATTGTTATTCATTGCAGTATTCTTAGAAGCCCACTCACAATCGGTCCCGTTGCTGATGGTAAACTTTCAACGCAGGGAAAAAAAAAGGAGATAATTGATTAAATTACCGGTTTCTGTGAATAATTCCGATATTAAAACGTCATATTCATCTACAACATCGAAAAAGACAACCCATTATTTACTATAGAATACGCACAATAAGGCCTGCGAGTCGAGAGTGAGAGAGAGGACTCTTCTAAGAAAGAACTTTTTAACGTTTCTGTGGCTATAACGCTTACCAGATATGACATAATGGAATTATAAGAATCTCGTTAGACCTGCGAGCCGTGTGTAATGTATAATTGCACTTTACGGACACAATGGATGCGGTACCTATACACGGATCCAGATAATTGTCAGGCCGCTTAATCACGGGAATTACCCGGGTAGATGGCAGTTAAAGTCGTATGAGTTAATTGGCTGCATGCACAACGGAAAATTCACTATTTCCTCTAATTGTCGCTCAGTTGGTCTAGATGGGAATAGAGAAGATGGTGTTTCATGAAAAAGAAAGGACTACTTTCTTATTACTATCTGGGAAAGTATACTAGATAAAGAGTTAGTTTAATTTGAAAAAGAAAAATAGCGTATATTAGAGGGAATAAAACGAAATAGAAATTAGTAAATAATATAATTCCAACGGAAACTACTTTTCCATAAGAAAAAAATGGATTTTGACAAAATTAACAGACACCAACGCATTCTTTAGCGACTCAATCCAATTGTGCATGAAGTAGATCTTTCACATTGTCTTCACGAGAATAAACGTGTAGCAACGTGCTTATATGTAAAAAAAAATACTATTTTGGTTACTACTGCTGTCGGTCGCTGTCACTTTTCACAGTCAGGTGCTTTCAGACGTTCCTTGACTTCTGTTGGCAATGACAAGCTTTTTTTGTACGTTTTACTACGAAAGGAATTGATTATTGTGACACTTGATGTCAATAACTTGTGCATAAGGTCTTCCATTGCCTTCCGTCTGGATATTTTTCGGGTATTATGCTTTCGAAGATACTTAATATCTTTATTTAATCTCTCAATACACTAGCACGAGACTACGCGATGTCTATGATTTGGGTGCCAGGACATGAGGATATAAAGGGCAATATAATACCCGACGAACTAGCCAAGAAGGGCTCTAAAAAACACTTCATAGGTCCACAACCCGTATGTGGAATTACCAAGGATTCTGGTTAGATGAAGAAAGTACAAAGAAATGGAGGTAGACTGAAGGTCAATACCATACTAAAGCGCTAAGCGCTAATAGGATATGGGGATGCTAACAAGTTAAAACCATTGAATACTTTAGGAGATACAGTCGATTCCGCTTAATTGGGTCCTCGGATAATTGGGACAACCGCTTTATTGGAACATTTTTAATAAAACGGAATCAAAAATAAGTAAAACTTCACCGTTTTATCGGGACAAAACATCGGATAATCGGGACAACTCCCTAATTCTCCGAGAAGCGAAACGTAAACAAAACATCGGATAGTCGGGGGAACTCCCTAATTCTCCGAGAAGCGAAATGTAAATCGAGTCGACTCATTTCGTAGTGCGTGCTCCTCCGAGATTGTAGTACATTACATTGTACATTACAAATTACGTGCGTTCTAGTTTGTTCAAAATGCTCCGTAAAGACTTGAGTGTTGTTCAAAAAGTGGAACTGTTAGACAAAATAAGAGAGCATCCAAACACATCGAATCGGAGTTTGTCAGAAATTTTAAAGGTGCCGAAAACTACGATTTGCGCGAATTCGAGCAAATGAAAGGGAACTCAGAGAACAAATTAACTCCACAGGTGCGAGTGGGCGTGGAGTGCAGGGAAGAAAACGTAAACGAGAAGGAAAAGATGCTGAAGTTGACGAAGCGCTCAGCAAATGGTTCGGCATTGTTACTACAAGAGGTGTTGGTGTATCTGGACCTATGTTAAAATACAAAGCCGAAGAGTTTGCAAAGAAGCTGGGTGAGAGCCATGAGAATTTTAAGGCGACTGAGGGGTGGCTTTCTCGATGGAAAAAAAGACACGACATCAAGTATAAGAAAGCTCATGGGGAAAAAGCAAGTGCTGATGTTTTGTCTGCTGATAAGTGGAAACTCGAAAGGCTTCCTGAAATCATGAACGAATTTTCACCGGAAAACATTTACAACGCCGATGAGACGGGCCTGTATTACAGAGCAACTCCAGACGGTTCTCTTTGTTTTAAAAATGACAATTTAGCAGGTTCAAAAAAAGCAATGGAAAGAGTAACTGTCTTATGTTGTACAAACATGACGGGGAATGACAAGAAAAAATTGCTTGTCATCGGAAAAAGCAAAAGACCTCGTTGTTTTATAGAGTTGGATATTAAGAGATTGCCCGTCGAATACCATGCTAATTCGAATGCATGGATGACATCGTTGATTTTTTAGATTGGCTGAAACGTTGGGATAGGAATTGCAACGCCAATCCAGACTGATAATTCTGATTTTAGACAATTGTGCTGCTCATCCCTATACCGACACTCTAAAAAACATAACCCTTGAATTTCTGCCACCAAACACAACATCACTGACTCAACCCTTGGACATGGGTATTATTAAAACTTAAAAACTAAGTTACAGAGCTAAACTGGTAAATTCCGTTTTAGACAAAATTGAAAGAAATTTATTGGACTCAAACTCGACTGCTAAAGATGTAAGCAGTAAAGTAACATTCTTCAAGCTGTAAACTTCGTTGCAGATAGCTGGAGAGATATTGATAGCAGAACAATACAAAATTGTTTTTCCCATTGCAATTTTAAATTAAACTTACAAAGTTTGAATGAAAGCCCCGAAGAAATGGATGAAGATTTTAAGGATGACATTGTGTTAAAGGACACAGGAATACAAAATCTAGACGAATTCATCGATGTAGACAAAGATGTAAGTTGCTACGATGAAAAGGAAAATCTTGATGAAGATATCGTTGACGAAATCAAAGAACGCCCACGGGAAGCTGAAAATGCTGACTCCGACTGCGAAGAAGAAATCGAGCCTACGCCAGTTACTTTGCCAGAAGCACGAAAGTGCATTGAGCAATTGAGACAATTTTTCTTGAAGAAAGAGAATGAGGGAAGTCCTTTGGACGCTCTTATCACGTGCTCGAATTTTGTTAATGCTAGGTCAATTAATAAAAGAAAGCTCTTGATTCGTACTTGTTAAATAAGACGACTTAATTTTTTTTACGTTTCGTTTCTCGTTTTTTGCATACATCCTTTGTATAACATGTATATACATATTATGTCTATCTACATACACCAATATGTATACATATACCTACATTATTACATAACTCGTATTTTGTTTTATGTTGTATGTATTTGTTGTTTTCATTTATGTATTGTACTGTATCATATATGTACTAAAACCCCCGTAATAAATGTATGTATGTATATGTTTGTAAGTAAACTAGTCAATGCGCATTGAGATGTTTTTCTTTGGGTTAATTCATGGTCTCCGGTTTATTGGGACCTCCGGATTATTGGTGCGAAATGCATTTTCCTTTTGTGTCCCGATTAAGCGGAGTCGACTGTATTTCAAAAAAAACGGTCGCAACATAATCACTACAAGTACATCTGTCGGTTCTAGGTGGCCATGATCGAGCGATGCTAATATCTGTCACCTGCAATAAATTTTGTTCCAGAATAAACACAAACATCAGTTTCAAAGTTTCAACTTACACAATAAAGTAGTTCCGTTTATTCAGACCTGTAAACTACTGGGAGTGACCATTGAGGAGAATGAACCATTGGGGGTCTCATATTGATAATCTCTGTGGAGAATTGGTTCGCGTGTGTTTCGCTCTTATTATTAGCTTAGAAGTACTCGAAATTTATTATTATTATTAACTTTTACTCCAAGATGACTTTGGGAATATTCATTGGGGTTGTGGCGTCAGCAACTATCGAATATTTTTATTACAGAAAAAGAGTTTAAGAATTATTTTTAGTCTCCCATGGCGTCAATCTTGCAAAGAGATATTTCAGTCTCATAAGATGTTAACCTTTTATGATGCTTACATTCTCGATGTAGTCTGTTTCGTACATAAATATAAGCAGGAATTTTGTACTGATAAGCCACGGGATTGTGATTACAATTTGAGAAATATGGATTATCTGTTACCACCACGACACAAAACTGCTCATTTTCACAAAAAATTAAGCTTCTTGGCAGCAAACTTTATAATGTTTTACCTAACAACTTAAGGTCAATAGTTAGTTATAAATTATTTCGTTGTAATGTACAAAAATGTTTATGTAACTTAAGTTGTTATTCTCTAGATCACGCGGTTTTTAACCTGTGGTCCGCGGACCCCCAGGGGTCCGCTACTCCCTTTTAGGGGTCCGTGAAAGAATGTTTTTCGTGTTCAATATACACATAGTCAGGTAAAGTACATTTACGAAACATTATATAACAAACAAAAACAATAAAACCTATTTTGTCTATAGGCATTAGGCAATGAACACCCGGAAGTGAGCGATAGCTAAAGTAAATAACAAAGAAAAAGGGCAAATATGGGTTCCATTTACTAGAACAGGAAATGAGTACAGGCATTATTCAACTGTGTCAGTGCTAACGAACTTTTTTGCTTGCTGTATCTTTATCTTACGCATGGGTATGAAATCTTCGATGATATTCTTCTCCGACACATTAGATTCCCTATAATTCCAACGGTCGCAAGCGGCATGGACATTTCTCTCGAAAAATAATATCTTTACAGTATGTAACAAACACACGACAACGTTTACATTTTTTAGAATCTGCGCATGCGCAATCGTCGGTAGAATTTTAATTCCCTTGGTTACGTCGAAACTTTGTTCCAATCAATTATGCGTATTTTTCCTCATTGCATTTCATTGGTACCCACACGCAATTATTAGGGGCGGAGCCATCTATCTACCATTATTATTTGTTATAGTTACACATAACGGTGAATAAGTATCCATTTCCTTTTTAATTTTTCCTATTTAAACATCTATTTCGTTTGATGGTGTGAGAATCGTGTGCAATATTTTTAAATCCCTAACATGGATCGCTGGTTAAATTTCAAACGCAAAAATACTGAAAGTTGATAGTGTCGTTACATCTTGCTCAAAGTTGAGTGAAACTTCTTTCAGTGATCATAAAAAATGTCGCCGTTATAGTAAAGAATACCTTTTTATCGGTTTCACCTACACAGGTTCGGAAGACAAACAAACGCCTCAGTGTGTGTTATGTTATGAAATTTTGTCGAATGAGGCAATGAAGCCGTCGAAGCTTCGAAGACATCTTAGAGTAAACATAAAGATCATGTTACAAAGAGCATCGATTTTTTCAAAAGTAAGGAACGCGAACTGTAAGGAAATAAAAAAAATGTAGAAAAGACTGCAGGCATTTGTAGCAACGAAAATGCTGTGAGAGCTTCATTTGAAGTTTCTCTCAACTAATAGCGAAAACTGAGAAACCGCACATAATAGCTGAAGAACTTATATTGCCTGCTGCAAAAATAAATGGTTTCTGCATTGGTCAGTGAAAAAGCTGTCAAGCATTTACCATTGTCAAATGACACAATAAAGAAGCAAATTCACAGCTTGTCAACTAATGTGAAAGAGCAGTTGTTAGAGAAAATTCGAATGTCGCCTTATTATGCCCTACAACTAGACGAAAATACAGATATAACAAATAAAGCAACCTTGATGTGTTACATTAGGTATGAAAATGCGAAAAATTTTGTCGATGATTAGCTCTTCATCTCCACATTAATGCACACTACAGGAGAAGAGATATTTAGTAGCGTAAACGACTTTTTAACCTCTCATAGTATTGACTGGTTGAAATGCATTGAAATCAGCACTGATGGGGCGCTAGCTATGTCAGGAAAGATTACAGGACTTATAGCACGAATTAAAGAAGTTGCACCATCGGTGGCTTGGACTCATTGCTTCCTACATAGAGGCCCTAGTTGCTAAAAAAATCCCAGAGAAACTACAATTGACCTTAAACTAATTAGTACAAATTGTCAGTTTTATAAAAAGCAAAGCATTAAATTCAAGGCTTTTTGAACAACCTTGCAAAGGAATGGACAGTGAGTACTATTATCTCTTGTTGCATTCTTACGTTCGTTGGTTATCACGAGGTAAAGTGTTATCTCGCTTATGGGAACTGAAGGACGAAGTGAGGGCTATTTCTTATCGATAAACAGTTTTGTATTTATCAGATATTTTCACCCACTTAAATATGCTTAATTTAAATCTTCAAGGACAGCAAAGTACACTGACAATTTTCCAAGTGAATGACAAGATCGAAGCAATAATTAAGAAGCTGGCTTTGTGGCATCATCGTCTCTTGAATAAAAACTATGAAGCATTGTCAAACTTAAAGAACTTTCTTAAATCTGTTGATGAAGAGTTGTATAGAGAGGACATGTTAGTTATTGCACAGCATCTAAATGATTTGCAACAGAATTTTCGTGAATATTTTCTTAAGTAAACCTTCTACACTGATTCAAGTAATGAATGGATTAGGGATCAGTTTTCAGTTAACATGTACGAGCTAGAAGGACTAACAGCAATAGAAGAAGAAAAACTCATTGAAATATCCACCAATGGTGCTTTAAAATTAGAGTATATGAAAATGCTGCTTCCAATTTTTGGGTGCAGTTAAAAGAGGAGTATCTACAGTTATCTATGAAAGCTCTAAAAGTTCTAGTGCCTTTTGCGACTACCTACCTATGTGAAAAAATCTTCTCTGCTCTTATTTACCTCAAAAATAAATATAGGAACCGTTTAGCAAATGCAGAATCAGAATTGAGATTACTACTCGAAGATTACGTCAGATTACTAACGATGGTAATATTGTCGAGGCAATGTAACTGTACTTACAGTTTTTCATCTAAACTACTTATTTGGGAATTGGCAATAAACAAAAATTCAATAAACAACCAAGTTACAGTATGTACAACACAAATACAGCACCAAGCATCTCATTAATTTATTATATGTAATACTAAAACAAAGATGGTCAGCGTTACTGTTTGTTTATGATTTCAATTAAAATTTCTGTTATAATTTTTTATTATCTACTTATTTAAAATACCTTCAATATGTCACGTGAAAATCTTAATAGAGATCCATAAGAACAAAATAATATTCAAAGGGTCCGCGATAAAAAAAAACGGTAAGAACCGCTGCTCTAGATGATTTCTGTAATGCAAATAGCTCTTAGTATGCACACTGTTTTGTTTATTGTCTGTTTTATTGTTTATTATTAATTTTTTTTTTCCTTTTGACGTTATTTTCTTATGTGTTTTTGTATCATATCTCAAACAAAAATTATTATTATTATTATTATTAATAAAAAGAAATTATTTAGTTACAGTAGGAACTAAATTATTATGGAATCCGTATGATACTTAGAATGGTAGCACCGCCTGCTATCTTTATATGGAGCACGGGGTTTAGGATCATTTGTAATTATTTAGCTTTTCATAAATAAAGTGTAACAACCATGTTTTAGAAAATCTGCTTCATTTTCTCTTTTTTCTTTCCAGAGGATTCCATCTTAATATCAGTATTTAAAATTTCTCCTTATCCTGATATGGCAATAGCAAGTAAGTTGCATCTCAATGTCTTTTACTGTTGTTATTTGATTGTTTTAAAAACTTATCTTAAATTTCACATCATGCATAATTAAATAACTAAATACCTCTAAATATTGTTTACAAGCTTTTTTTTTGTCAGAAATAAAAAAAACTATCCAAATGAGGCAAAAGCGGTTAAAATCGACATACACATCCTGGCTTTTATAAATACAAAACACAGATGTTTCCGCTTCACCGTTTAGTATCTGTTTGTACAATAACAACACAACACACGTACAGAAAAAAAATGTATTAGAACCGTCATTTCGTGCCCTTGTTACGAAATAACAATTTGTCGCAACGTACTTTTATACAACACACATACATACGCGTAGATATAAGTATCTTCTACGTTAGACGAATTGCGCTGGTCGTTTGGGGGCGCATTTTTTTAGGTAATTTAATCACATGTCGTGATCGGCACTTCCGGCAATTTGCGTTACTAAAGAACATGCCATTACCTCCCCATCCATGCGAGGCGCGTCCTTATTGTTATTATTAAATATTAAATGGAAATCATGGTAGTAAATACGTTGAAAACGGAATAATACGAATCGACGAAGCGAGACCGAAGTGAATAACGTTATTACATACTACATTTCATTACGAATTTAACCATGTATGAAGTTATCTGTACCATTTATATATTATATATATATTTATAAAGAAACGGGGTTTGTGGTGCGATTCTATGCAAATCTATAGCGTGTACAAGTGTTGTAAACTTATGTAACTGATATGGCTATTCTGTACACTTTCGCAGCTTACAGAATTTCATAAATCCTTATAAATGTAGAAAAGTTGAGACTGTAGCAGTTACAAACGTTAGAGGTTGCACTTCTTCATCGTTTTGTGGTACTAAAAATAGTAAAAACTGGTAATAATGAATGTAAAATGTGTAACTATAAATAAACATAAAATTTATTAAATAAAACAAATTCTATAATTACCTCATACCGCAACAATAAGACCATTCGATTTGCGCAAAACGTTAGACAGGGTAGTCGTGTGTATACAGGGTGTATTAGATATAGAGGTAAATACAGTCGCGGACAAATGTTATAGGCACCTTTAACAAAACTAATGGATTTCATGTTTCTTGCATTTTTTTTGTGACAGTTATTTCAACGTTTATTTAATCGTCTTTATGGTATATCTTGTAGATATCTTTTTGTAAATTATTCTTTTTTTTATAATTTTTCAAGTCTTTGAAGTTGATGTCACTTTTCCCTCCCCATCTAAAATGTATTTATAGCTGTACTAAAAACACTCTAATATGCAACAAATTAATAAGATCTCTTACCAATACTACAATATTTATAATGTATTCCTATAAGTTTTTATTTTCCTCATTTTTACTGTGATATTCGCCAAAATTTAGGGTGCCTATAACCATTTGTCCGTGACTGTATAATAATATGAGGAGCTGAATCATATACAATCAAAAGTCTTATGTACAGGGGCGTCTATTCTGTAAGCCTTAACGCGAAAAAAAAAATATTTATAAATGCCGTGGGCTAGAGCCGCGCACCTGTGCCTAACCTAAATGCTGCCCCGAGTATACCCCCACATACCACTATCATTCAGCCATTACCGCTGTTAGTTTTGTCTGGATCGCCGCTTGGAGTGGAAGCCACTTCGAACATTTTATTTAAATTCTTCCCGTCTCGAAAAAGCGATCCTTTTCAGGACCATCATGTTTTCATATAAAGAAAATCGAAGGTTGATGCATCGGCAAAAGCGCGGGAATGTATAGATTCATTTTCGCGCGACATCATAGTAAAAAGGCGTGTTTGCAAATTTTCTGTATCTACATTTATTCTGTGTAATTCGATTCATTCATTTTGCGTTATTTGATTAAATAAATCCAAAAGAAATAACTCAGATTCATGTGGTACCGTTTATTAACAACTAACTCTCGATTCGACAAAGCAAAAGAAAAATATTTACGTTTTTTGTAGCTACTGAAGTCGCATATCCGCTGAAACTGGAACGTCTTATCACGATATTAAAAATAATACTTTGTAGACTTACCTAGAATGCTCTTAACAAAAAAGGGATGTTTATTTTATAAAAAGAAGAAATTTAAAATGCCTCAGTTTTTCTATTTTTACAAGGGCCTTTATTTATTCAGAATGACGTTAAATGAACTCACGGCATACCATTAAGAATAATACTAAATGAGTGCAATGTATTTATACATAATACCACGTTTAGCAGGTGCTTAGAAAACTATTATCACATATTAGCTTCATAGCTTCATCATCAAATCAAATAGACTTAAGTGAATCCTGAATGTAGCCACGCTGTATGATTATCTATACAGGATGTTTCACCAGCAGGGAGTTCCTCTATAACTCGTAAACAGTAACAGATAGGAAAAAAAGGTACATTACATTACATTACAACGTATTAATTTTCAAGATGCCTTTGATTTTCTAAAAATTTTGTCGCTTGCACTGTTTGAGAAAAGCGGTTGTAATTTAATTACTACTAAGAATAAGTGAACCAAATTTTGAAATATCATAGTACGGACCTCGTAAAGTCAGGTAAGTGTGTAACCGGGGCAAGTGTGTAGATTGGCTACATTTATTTTTAAAATTAAAATAAGGATGTCCTCTGTTATATTACTAATGTACTAAACTTCATACAAGTTTTACAAATAAAAATTCAAATCTACTAACGTGTAATAACTTAGATATCTTTATATCTTAGATTATCTTAGATATCTAAATTTATCATACCTTATTAAAAAGGCATCAGTATAGTATTACACACTTGGCCGAACTAAACGATAATGCTATTAATATATAAAATGCGGAACGATTACACACTTGCCCCATTTTGCTGGGTAAGTGTGTAGTATTGATAGTGTTTAAAATTTCTTTTTTTTCTAGTAAACCGTTGATAATTATAAAAGGCGTATCTATTGAAGGCTTAGAACTGGGCATATATTACGTACTTCTATGTGTAAAATTTATCAAAAAGGTCTTATTATCTGAACAGTGTTACATTTTCTTCACACTATGCAATTTTTACTACACACTTACCTGACTTTACCTTACATATATCAACAGCTGTGTGCAACGCAACGCACAGATCATCGACGAAAACTACTAAGAAGGACATGAACTACAAAAGCGAACGCTATACATTTTACAGAGTGAAATTAATTTAAACAACTGAACATTTAAATAAATCAATTAAACAATTAACTCATTTACTAAATATTGTACAAAAATTAACATTAATTTCTGAGAAAATTTGCTCGAAACATTGGCAAAGGCAAATCGAAGTAAACATGAACATCTGTGCAACTAAAAAAAAAAAAAACTCGCGAACACAAGGTGTCCACACCACCATGTATTCTATAATTTTTTTTAATTCTTACAATTCAATATTTATATAATATTTGTATTTATCATTATTTTGTTGCTTTATAATGCTTATTATTAATGCTAATTGTATTTCCTCTCAGATGTATGTTTATATATTTTTTCTGATTTGTGTAAACACTGCTGTGCATAACCATTAATAAATGTATCTATCTATACTTCATTTATCATAACAGACGAGGTACGTCATTACTTGCAAATTCGGGCCATGCAATACCATATTATTAAAATAACCAACTAACATGTAACTTATTCATGCTCAATTAAGGATACTATGTTGGTGCCTACTGCTTTTTAAATTGCATGCTTGTCAGATCTTCCAAATGTATTCCCACCAATTTAGTTATAGCTGTCAACTGTCAAAGGGTTATATTCTGCATTTGCTGTAAAGTGTGGGAATTTGCGTTTATACTTGGTATATATTTATTTAAAATAAGTAGTTATTACAACTAAACCATATCGAAACCATTGTGTAAACAATCGAAGGAGTTAATAGTTTCGTTAATCGTGTATTTGACGCAGAACGCGAGAACAACGGGCCATTCCCGTTAACTTTCGTGCGAGGAGTATAAAATCCATATATTTTTAATGTCATATTCTTTACAGTATTTCGTTTTTAGAGAATAACGAGTGTTCTAAACATTCATGTTGCAAACATAAGCAAAATTTCATTCATGAGTAAACAAGGAATTATATCCACTGACCCAAAACGAAAATGCATACGAAATAAATGTTTGTAAAATTGATTATTCTACTCATTGTCAATGTGCTATTGCAAACACAATTTATGACATGTACGAAACAGTGAGTATATACAAAATATTGCTTACAGAAGTGGTTCTTTCACATACATTTTTTCAGACTACCATAACATTAACATTTGAACAGTGCTCTTAAAGAAAAAGACATTTCTATGGTTGAACATTGTTGTGGTAGATATTACTTGTTCTCAAAGAAAAGGAAGTTTGTTACGAAGCGATGGATGAAATATGGCAGATCGGAGGATGCATACAATTGTATAAAGCGGATTGAAGTAAATTAGTCTGGAAATTTGACGTACTTCGTGTACAACATATTGGAAACGAAATTCAGAAGTGGTAAATCGGAGAGATTGGTTTAGATAGAGAAGAAACTTGCATACTAATCGTTACTGTGAATACTTTAAGCGATAATGGTCCCGATTGTACTCACTTGTGCTTTTTTGTTATTTTTTTCCACTGCTATCATGATTAACATACTTTAAATCCTGATTTTCAAAAGAATCATCGCTAAAATTAACGGTAAATGTTATTTTTAAGAGTTTGTTTATTCACCTGTCAAAAGTGTTTGACAGTTAAATAACCTAACGGTTTGTTTACGTTTTGACGAACAGAAAATTTGCAACACGGTCGTGACGTCATAGCAAACTGACTCACGTAGTACCTCGTCTGTTATAATAAATGAACTATATCAATGTAATATGTAGTAGAATCAAAGCTTATTACCATGCAGTCTAGTCTAGTCTTTTTTCCATTTTTAGTGCCATCATTATCTGTATGCATACGCTTAATTTAAACCTTCTACACAAATCCGGAAACTAACAAAACTAATCAGCAGTTGCGAACGCCAGGGCAAAATTCTATTAAATCCCATCGACAGCTACACCTGAGCTTACAATCGCCCGAAAGTTACTCAAACTCAAACCTACCCTCTAGTCGCCGTAAAGTCCGGGCCCTAATTCAATTGAACGATGATAATCCGGAGAAACTCAATGCTGTAATTAATACACGTATAGAAGGGTGAAATCCGGACGCCCGGAGCTCGCCTTTATAATAACCGGATCCGACCGGCTCCGGGTGTCGACTCCGATATTGACTTAATTAGTGCCTCACACCTCCGTAGTCGATATTCCGGATCCCCGAAGTCGTTAATTACACCGACGACGACGACGCGACGCAGGCAGAGACTTGCTCTCCAGGGGCTCGCCGTTTCACCCACAGAGGGCGTCCCCAATCGCCGATAACTCGATTAAAAATCCCCCCGGACGATTTTCATTCTGGCGAATCGCAAAAAAGTGCCGGGAAGTGAGCGAAGTTGCGTCTTCGATATGGAAGGCAGGGGATCGATAATAATTTAGATTAAAACGGGAGGGACGTCGCTTTTATGCAGATCCTATGGTAATAATGGATGGAATAGCAGATCTGCGTTGCGCTTACACAGTTAGGGATTTTTGCATTCCACATTGCAAGCAAAATATATTTTAGTTTTTAAATAAGTCTATCGGACAAAACGTTGCAAATTATATGGATTGCATTCTGGGCGATTGGAAATGGGAAGAAGTTCAGCTGTAGGCATACCTACTGCTGTGTACTGATGGTACCAGCATAAAAAAAACAAAGTGAAAATAAAAATGAAAAATTAAATTTACTAGCTCAGCGGATAAAAATTTAGGGGGGTCGCAAAAGATTATCTGAACTCAGGTTTACTAATCTAATCATGAAAAGTACAATGTGGGTGAAAGTAACCAAAATTTATTATTTAAAAAAAAAAACATTTAATTACGATTAACAGGCAAAATAAAAACCTTAGACTGAAAGTCCTGACCGAAATCAATACCTGCATGAATCTAACAACTACGAGAGGACAATTCAAAATCCTCTAACAAACAAAATGGTAGATTTGTTCTAGAAGAAATTTCTATTTCACACAAAATCCACGTGGTTTCAAATTTTAAACCAACAAAAATTAAATTTACACAATTGAATTTAAATTACAAGCACAATGCTTCTTTTCACCTTACACGAGGTGATTAACAAAGAAAACTAGAAACAGAAAAATTTAACTCTTTAAACAAAAAAACAAAATTCTCTAGAACAAATTATAATAACGGATCTTATACCTAATATGTTCACGATAATATAATATCAATTATTATTTAATAGGAGTTCCTCGATTAATGTTCTAAATTCAAATTAAGCGATCAAAAATTTAATATAAAAATTGAAATTACCAAAACGGTAACCAAGCAAATAAAATACAAGTACTTACATACGCGACATCAACCTCGGAACTGCCCTAAAGAGGCCCAAACTCGCATACATATAAAAATAACATCTGCGTGCTACAAAGTCGCACGAATAGCAAAGAAAATTCCTCGAATATAACATTGACCAAAATATACAATACTGACGAACGCAATAAGTACAAATGAATGAAATTAATATACACAACTGAACAATTAAATACATTAAACAATGCTATTAACAAAATCTTGTCAAAATAAAATATTAGAATAGTGGAAACTCTAACTTTGCTCTAATAAGGCTAATTCGGAATGAATAAAAACACAAATTTAAATATCCGAAACCCGGGGTGCCATACCATAGCGCTACGTACGAGGCCGCAGCACAGATTTATTAACATTCGGCGAATTGTCATAGCTCAGCCGAAGTAAAATGAGCCCGATATTCTTTTTCTCTCCAGATCTGTAGAGCTATTAATGGTATGCATAACAGATTAATAACCAATTATCTAAACCAGTTATTGTAAACAGGGTTTATGAAGTTTATAAAAGTAAAATTAAATCCAACATAACATTTGCATTAGTAAAAAGGAAAATAATAGGACAATACTCATTATACAACTAAAATCCAGTCATGCTTCTTTTCTAGTCTTATACTTATACTTATTTTTAAATCGAAGCATCAGATAATGTAAACAATTGGAGAGACAGAGCTCTTAAACAATATCAAAAGAAGAAGAAAATGAACGAAAAAGAGTTTTAAAAGTCAATAAATTCTAAAAAAACCTAGCAATTATAAATGATATACACTTATCGCAGGAAAAATCGGGACACCAGCAATCGAGAATTTTAAAATTTCTTCGGTATAAATGCAGCTTTGGGAGGACATATTTACTAATCAAAGCCATAAATCACTTATTTATGTGTATTATTGTGATCAAAGGTAAAGACAAAAAATGTAAACAGAAATATAAGTGTACAGAGAGAAAAAGGTTTATACATAGAATAAACATTATTGGGGTTTCAGTGACGGCGTTTTCTTTAGAAATACCGAACACGGAAATACTTCTGCAAAAAAAAAATCATAACAACAAAAAGGCCTTTTGAATAGACGGCTTCACTTAGAAATATATACAGGTGGGCCACCACATTCGCGTCGGTTTATATACGAAAAGTGGTAACATATTTTAAAATTGTTTTTGTTAAGAGTTATAGGGGTTCAGATGGACCATATTTAAAAATTATTTTGAAGTATACAGGGTGACTCAAAGAAAGGTTACACACCAAGGTTGTGAAAAATTAAATGGAACACCCTGTATATTATGATATATTTTGATTATACAGACTAAATAAAGGCAAGTTGGTGTTAGGTTTCTTATACCTAACTCAACTCGTTTACAAGATAATTAACTATTCTTCAAAATGAAGACCAAAATTTAAGAGGCATGCTTGTCATGCGTATTTAAGCTAGATACTTTAAACTGTATTTATTTTTTAACTAATGCATTAGACTTGATAATAAAATGAAAGTAATGCAAAAAAATTATACAGGGTGAACAAAAACATACTTTTAATTTTCGCTATCTTTAAAGGCAAGTAGCTTTCTTGTTTTAAATGGAACACCCTGTATTTATTACCTTATTTAGATTCTAATTTTAACGGTTTTTAAAATCGTATTAATGCTTACTATACCTATCTTTTATAGTTCCTTAGTAACCTAGAATTTTTCTTTTTTAAATATTAATTCCTAGCCATTATTTCTTTTTGAAGTAGGCTTGAACAAAGCTGTTGTTATTATTCAACATAGATAGATGATATTTATCAGCCTAACCTTTCAACTGGCATCTCCTACGTACTAATTAAAAGTCATAAGTAAGTAAACTTCAGAAATGTACTTTATTAAAACGGATAAACTGATATGATAAAAACTGCTAATATTTTAGAAAGTGTTCAACATGATGGCTGTGGTTTTCAATGCAGAGGCGTACTGTTTCTTGAAATGGGTCTTTAACATCATTCAAGACATTTGCTATTGTAGATCGAAACGCCATTCTTCTTCGCTCTTTCATATTATCGGGCGTGGTTGGTGGTATGTCATAAACAATATTTTTAATGTATCCCCATAAAAAAAAATCTGGGCTCGTTAGGCCTGGAGATCTTGCTGACCAATTCTGTGGACCTCCGCGGCCTATCCACCTATTGGGATACTGCCTATCTAATTCATCCCGAACGCTAAGTGCGCAGGAGCACCGTCTAATTACAACGAAAGTCTTTGTCGAATATTAATTGGTATATTTTCCAAAAAGTATTGCTAAGTTCGAGGGGTGTTTCACTCTCTACAGTACTGGTACAAATTTTAGACATTACTGTAAACAGTACTATACACTACTAAATAGTTTATATACATTAGTATACATTAAATGCATTACTGAACATTACATATGCATTACTATACATTACATGTGCATTACTATACATTACATGTCCATTACTGTACATTATACAACGGATTTTTGTACTTTTGTAGTACAAGCTATCGAAACGCAAATAAAAGGAGATTTGAATGCAATAAAAATACTTAAAATATCTGCTCAGGAGAATTTATATGTAACACAGCCATCCGACGAGATATCTGTAAATTACTATTTACAAGTTTTAAAGAACCACGCTTTGAAAAACAGCAAGAAATCAAAGCACGGCAACAGATATTCTGAACCATTAAAGCTATTTAGCCTTTATATTTTTATAACCGGTGGTCGCTTAGTTTATGAAATCCTCAAAAGTAATATGCCCAATGCACTTCCTTCAATTTCGACCTTACATAGGTCCATTGATACAGCAAAAAAATATATTGAAGGAATTGTACGAATAGAGGAATTAAAAGAATATTTATTGAAATGAGAATATCCTCTAAGGGTATTTGTAAGTGAAGACCAGACATCAGTAATCAAAAGAATTCGGCATGATTCAAAAAGTAATAAAATGATCGGATTTGTCTTCCCCGATCAGAAACATCAGGATTTCCTCTAACCGATCGTTATACTGTTAATTCAGTAAAGGACATTGAAAGGGCATTTACAGAAGGGAGTATGTCAACCACTGCATACACATTCATGGTACAATCGCTAATTCAGAATGCGCCCGCGTTTTGTTTAGCTCTTTTTGGAAGTGACAACAAATTCACCAGTCAAGACGTTTTAAACAGGTGGTCTTACCTGAAAGAGGAAGCAGACTTACAAGGAATTCAGATAGATGGCTTTGCTTCGGATGGAGACACTCGTTGTCTTAAAGCAATGATGACAAGCACAAAACTATCCGTGATGAGTCAATCAACAGCTGACTTGTCCTTATAATCCATATTTTCGTAAAAGTACGAATCTTTCCCGAATTTGACTCACATACATCTGAAATTTGTAATTTTATATAATTAATCTATATTGAGCTTTTTTCTCTAGTAATTTCTGTTTAATGTAATTATCCTAAAACAAAAATATCGTGACAGTGGGTGCGCACATTGTATTGCTTTAGCGTAGTTTTTACCGGTGCACAACTTTCTTGAGCAGTTTGTCGAGTTTCTGTCGAGAATTCTATTTCGTTCAAAATTAATTTTAGGTGACACATTCCATTTTCCAAGGGAAGAAGTAAAACGGTTAGGTGCAAAAATAAGACTTACATTTCAAAATTTTCCATGGCAATTGGAAATTGTAAACATTGTAAACATCTAAACAAGCTTGATGCCAAAAAATGATGCTAAAGAACTTGGAATTCAAATTCAATCTCAGGAAGAAGAAGAAGTTGCTTGCTGTCATTTTCAAATGCAAGTGCTGAAATTTGATCTAAGTAGCGAAAGCTGCAATATACGCGATGAGATGCACGACAATGCAATTGACTCAGACTCACAATGTGAAACAAATGATGTAGCTAATGAAATCGAACATGTAATAAACGATGAATCGGATTTTAATGAAAATTATATGGAAGAGATGAAAGAAAGATTTATCGAAACTGGAACGTTTAAAGAGGCAACATTTGAAAGACTATTCTGAAAAGAAGTCATCGTGCCATAGCCAGTTTCTACATGTTGTTCTAAACAATAATAAGACCGCTGTAATTCGAAAATCGTCTATTTGCTGGTTTTTTAATGAGAAAAATGGTCGACTCTCCAGTGATCGTTTATATAGAGTACGTGGAACGAAGAGTCCTAATTTAAGAACTAAAAGAAGGAAATACGTTAAGAGAAGCCAAAGATGAATCAGAACATGTCACTTTATTGGTTAATTATAAAGGGTTTTCCACGGAACTGGCTGGTTAGAAGTTTTCCGGCTTAACGAAATTTCTTCGGTTTTAAAAAATTGGGCTTTGCAACAATTTGGCACTTACTTTCTTTCTAAAATATTTTCACCTTCTTTGCACTTCCGGTTAACCGGAAGTCGCCACGAACTTTGTTATTTTAAAATGGAACACCCTATATATTATTATATTTTTGAATTTACCACAAAATTCTATGACGATTACCATTAGGGTATCTTATACCTATCTTCAACTGTTTCTAAGATATTACGATTTTTGTTAAAATTTTGACATTTACATTGTTGTATGTAATTGATTAATTCTCACTTGATTTAAGTGTCAGAAATCTCCGACTTTGAAATCTACAAGTACTAACATTGTTTTACCAAAACGTAGAAAAAAAATTCAGTGACATTATACAGGGTGTTTAAAAATTAGTGACATATCCAAGAATTTTGAATGTTGCAAAACTTATTTTTTTCAAATAGAACACCATGTACATTTTTCTATTTTTGGATGTACAATTAAATTCTATGCCGATTTGCTGTAGCATTCCCTATACCCATCTTCAGTAGTTTTCTTTTAAATTACTCATTTTGTTTATTACCGCTTTCAAATGGCCGAATAATTTCTATCTGGTGGGCCATGACATTAACATCACAACAATTTATTATTATTAGTAAGTATTATTGTATAATCATTGTTTGTTACACGTCGCGTGTTTAGATAAATGCATATTATGCATATATGCATAACTTATGAATTAGATAATGAAAAATATTGGAGGAGCTTATTCTAACCTAGATACTATAAATTTATTTTAGATTCATTGAGAATTCAGGAAGAACTTATAGAGAATTCAATGTAATTAAAGGAATTTATTGGTTGTTAATATATCTAACGGAATCCAGAAAATTTTGAAATGATTTCTCTTAATAGCTTGGTTTCAAATTAAGGGAAATGGCATAAACGATAACGACGACAACATAACAAAAATTGTTTCACTAAAACGTAGTGTGCTTGTCAGACAAATGTTTTAAAGTTTTTGATATATTAAAGTATTTTCAAAATTATAAAGGTTTTTATGAAGAATATTTAGATACATGCATACTTAACAAATGCAATTTACAAGCAGCATAAACTTGAACCATGACATAGAGTATCAAAAAAAAATGCTCAATGTGAATTCCATTTACGTCCAAGCATTTTATTATTCGACGTCTTAATGTGTCGCCTTATACTTTTTCTCACTTCAACTGGGTCTAATTCATCAAACGTTCTCGTCACACGAATCATTAAATCTTGCTTGGTAGTACCGAAAGTTGCGTACAATGTGTAATCTGTGTAATGTATTATTTCAAAGTTTTCTGAATTTTATTAGATATATTAGCCGAAAATAAATTCCTATAATTACCGTAAATTCTCTATAAGTTCATCCTGCATTCTCAGTGAATGTAAAATAAATTTAAAGTGTCCAGGTTAAAATAAATTTCTTCAATATTTTTCATTATCTAATTCATAAGTTATGCATATATGCATAATATGCATTTATCTAAACACGCGACGTGTAACAAACAATGATTATAACAATAATACTTACTAATAATAATAAATTGTTGTGATGTTAATGTCATGGCCCACCAGATAGAAATTATTCGGCCATTTGAAAGCGGTAATAAACAAAATGAGTAATTAAAAGAAAACTACTGAAGATGGGGTATAGGGAATGCTACAGCAAATCGGCATAGAATTTAATTGTACATCCAAAAATAGAAAATGTACATGGTGTTCTATTTGAAAAAATAAGTTTTGCAACATTCAAAATTCTTGGTATGTCACTAATTTTTAAACACCCTGTATAAGTCACTGATTTTTTTTCTACGTTTTGGTAAAACAATGTTAGTACTTGTAGATTTCAAAGTCGGAGATTTTTGACACTTAAATCAAGTGAGAATTAATCAATTACATACAACAATGTAAATGTCAAAATTTTAACAAAAATCGTAATATCTTAGAAACAGTTGAAGATAGGTATAAGATACCCTAATGGTAATCGTCATAGAATTTTGTGGTAAATTCAAAAAATATAATAATATATAGGGTGTTCCATTTAAAATAACAAAGTTCGTGGCGACTTCCGGTTAACCGGAAGTGCAAAAAAGGTGAAAATATTTTAGAAAGAAAGTAAGTGCCAAATTGTTGCAAACCCGAATTTTTTAAAACTGAGGAATTTCGTTAAGCCGGAAAACTTCTAACCAGCCAGTTCCGTGGAAAACCCTGTATATATTATGTATTTTGCGTTAAAATATACTCATTAATAATAGTGTGTGTATATGGTTTTGATCCAGTTAACACAACATGTAAAACTATTTGATGAACTGATGCGCATTATCTTCATCTACATTACGTTAATTACTGTGCAATACTTGTGCATTATTACACAGTATCTGTAAATTACTATGTAATGTATGTATATTACTATATAGTACGTGCATTATTAGCCATTATATACACATTACTATACAGTATCTGCGCATTACACTGCAGTACGGAAAAAAATATAGTTTATACAGTACTGGTACAAAATTTTACCAGGTGAGACACCCCTCGGCTAAGTTATATTTCATAAATTGTAGAAACATGGCACCGTTTAAGAAACCATCAAAAAAGTATGGCGCTATCACATGTTTTACTATTCCGCCCTACACATTAACAGACCATCGATGTTGACGATTTAGGGTTCTCAAGAAATTGGGATTCTCGTCACTGTAATAATGAAAATTATGCCTATTAACTAATCCGTTGTTATGAAAAGTTAACTCATCCGAAAATAACACATAATCGAGAAAATTTTCGTCATCTCCTAACGTTTCTAGAACCCATAAACAAAATTCAAGCCGCCGATCATAATCTACTTCCAAAAGTTCTCGATGCAATTGTATGTGGTATGAGTAAAATTTGTTCATCTATATATAATTCGCCTGATGCTCCCTCTGCTTATCCCTGTAGCTTCATTTATTTTTTGCTGACTTGTATGCGGATTTTCAGCAAGAGATCCGATAACTAAAATATTATTCCCTTCATTTCCGGCAATCGGTTTTTGTCGTTCTGTTTTCTTATAAGCCACACTTCTTGCACTTCGGAAAACTTGCAGCAAATTTTCTAAATGCTTACCGGGATGACGTCTGTTAGGATATTTTTGCGCATAAATTCTTGATGCTAGCAATTTTCTTTACACTCTCAAATTATTAAAATCATATCAATCCTTTCTGCTCGAGGGTAATTTCTCATTGTAAATAATTAAAATGTTTTTTAAACAATGACGAATAACAGTGATGCATACCGGACAAGTCCTGTTATATACTGTTAAATGCTTTTTGTGTATAATGAATAATAGCGAAAATTTTGTCTGAGCCTACTTTTTAAAAAAGAATGGATAGGAATTAATATTTGAAATAGAAAATTCTAAATTACTAAGAAAGTATAAGAAAGTATAGGAAGCATTAATACAATCTTAAAGACCGTTAAAATTAGAATCTAAATAAAGTAATAAATACAGGCTGTTCCATTTAAAATAAGAAAGTTACTTGCCTTTAAAGAGAGCGAAAATTAAAAGTATGTTTTTGTTCACCCTGTATAATTTTTTGCATTACTTTTATTTTATTATATACTCTAATACTTTAGTTAAAAAATAAATACAGTTTAAAATGTCTAGCTTAAATATGCATAACAAGCATGCCTCTTCAATTTTAGTCTACATTTTGAAGAATAGTTAATTATCTCGTAAACGAGTTGAGTTAGGTATAAGAAACCCAATACTAACTTGCCTTTATTTAGCTTGTACTATCAAAATATGCCATGATACACAGGGCGTTCTATTTAATTTTTCACAACTTTGGTGTGTAACTTTTCTTTAAGTCAGCCTGTATAATTCAATATAATTTTGAAATGTGGTTCTTCTGAACCTGTATAACCCTTAACAAACAAAAAATTGAAACTATGTTACCATTATTCGTATATAAACCGACGCGAATGTGGTGGTCCATCCTGTATGTATGTATTTAACCT